>JBBYHH010224902.1:0-13262 GCA_038382905.1 Daphne laureola | reverse complement strand
GTAAAATTATTTCAACCTTGCCCATTTTGGTAATATTTTTTTTTTTTTTTTGGGGGGTACCTTTCTGGGTTTCAATTATTAGTAGTGGAAGTGTTCAGCAGTGAGGGCTCGCATTTTACAATTTGTCTGCGTTTTCTGATGCAAGCTTCTTAATACCATGAAGAAAAACTGTGCCAGTGTGGGGTTTATATGACAGAAGCAGCTTCTGTATGTATCAATTCAGAGGTGGGCGCCTATCCCATGCTTTCTGTATCCTTTTCATTAGATGTGCCCTTCTGATGGCCCAACACTGCTGGCCTTTCGAGCACGTCCAAAGTAGTGTTCGTTGCAAAAAAATCACCCAAAATTGATGGATTGGACTGGTCCTGAAATCTGGTACATCTACCACAAATTATCAATTTTAACTCATTTTCATCAGTAGGGACATGAAAAGTGTGTTGACAAAATTTGTGTTTCAAATGTTATGTGAAAAGATGCATCAAGCGAATTAAAAGTGTAGGACAATTTATCTAAAGTTTTGGATGTGAAAATTGTGTTCGATCTTGTCCTTTCTGTTATGTTGACAGTATAAAAGGATGAATTGCAAGATGTTTTGGCCGAAAGATTGATTAGTATTAAGATAAAATCTTTAACCTTTTATAGGCTTTTACAAACTAAAGTCTACTGTAATTAGAATTCATACTTATAGTCTACTTATATAAAATCTTCTTCTAATAGGACTCCTACTACTCTAATACTTAGCACTCCTAACAATACTATGAATAACATATCTTAGTGTGCAAATTAGCTTCTTCAGCTCAGTTCGATCCTTCATTAGCTCCCGTCTCACTTTCCTCAACTATAATTGTAGAATCATCATCTTTGACACTCCCTCTTGATTCGAAGTTGTGAACTCCTAGCAAAAGCTTTAATTTTTCAAATCTAATTGCTGATGAAGACTTGGTAAAGATATCTGCAACCTGGTCTTCAGTGTTACCATATTCAAGTTTAATCTGTCCTTCATTGATTAACTCTCTCATGAAATGATGTCTCAACTCAATGTGTTTTGTTTGACTGTGCATCACTGGGTTTTTTGCCATTGCAATTGCTGACCTGCTATCACAGTGTATACAGGTTGGCTCCTTTTGATCTTCTCCTAGATCCTTTAATATCCTCCTCAACCAGACAGCTTGGCAAGCAGCTGCAGCTGCTACCACATATTCTGAATCTGTAGTACAAAGGGCTATTGTGGCTTGCTTCTTTGAAGTCTAGGAGATAAGGCCAGATCCTAAGTGGAAACAACTCCCAGAGGTGGTTTTTCTTTCAGTTTGGTCTCCAGCCCAATCACTATCAGTGAAACCTATCAGATTAATAAAATTTTGTACTTTCTCAAACCAGATCCCATAGCTCAAAGTCTCTGCTACATACCTTAACACCCTTTTAGCTGCTCCTATATGCTGCTTTGAGGGTTGGTGCATGAACCTGGAGATCATTCCAACAATGTATCTTATATCTGGCCTAGTGTGGGTCAGATAGATAAGCCTTCCAACCAAACTTCTAAACTCTCTTGCATCTGTTTCACCAGTTCCATCCTGTATAGTTAACTTTTCATTTGTGTTCATGGGAGTTGTAACAGCCTTGCAATGCTCCATTCTGAACATCTTTAGAATCTCAGTTGCATATTTGTTTTGAGATATAAAGATCCCTTGTTGAGTTTGGTTGACTTCTAACTCGAGAAAGTACATGAGTTCTCCTAAGTTTGTCATATCAAAACTCTTCATCATGTCTTCTTGGAACTCCTGAATCAATATATGTGATGATCCTGTATATACCATGTCATCTACATATAGGCTTACCATGATTACTCCTTCTCCCTCGTGCTTGTAATATAAAGTAGGTTCATTAGGACTTTTAATATAGCCATTGGTAGAGAAAAAATGATCAATCTTCTCATACCAGGCCCTAGGATCTTGTTTCAACCCATATAGGGCTTTGTTCAACTTGTATACCCATTGTTCCTTTCCCCATTTGACAAAGCCAGTAGGTTGATCAACATAGACTTCTTCTTTTAAGTCTCCATTCAAGAAAGCTAATTTTACATCAAATTGTAGTACTCTCCATTGGTACTGTGCAGCAATAGCTAGGAGTGTTCTAACAGTCTCAAACCTTGCAACTAGTGCAAAAGTTTCCTCATAATCCACTCCTGCTTCTTGATAAAAACCCTTCACCACTAGTCGAGTTGTATGCTTATTCACACTCCCATCTGAATTTAATTTAGTTTTGAAGATCCATTTTAGACTGATGGTATGTTTATCTTCTGGAAACTCCATCAAATCCCAGGTATGATTTTTCTCAATTGACTGGATTTCATCAATCATGGCTTTCCTCCAGACTTATTGTTGTAATGTTGTATCAGCAGAGTTGGGAACTTTTGCATACATGGCCATGGTTGCCTGATAATCAGATAAGTAGGCTGGAGTTTTCCTTATCCTTTGAGGCCTTGATGTAGGTTTTGACACTCCATACTCAGATTCTTGTTCTTCCACACCAATGGTGTCTTGAGTAACTTCAGTTTGAGAGGACTCTTGTGTTTGTTGTGGGGCTTCTTCTGGCCAGTATTCTACCAAACTGTTGGTTATCTTGTACCATTCCTGATCTTCAAAAAACTTAACATCTCTACTAACAATTAATCATTTTGTTTCTAGATCATATGCTCTATGTGCTTTAGAGTCAGAACAGTACCCAACAAATATGCATTTGTTGCTTTTTTTTTTTATCTAGTTTGAGTCTGTTAGTAGATAAAACATAGAAAATGCAACCAAATATTCTTAAGTGAGAAATTGCGGGTTTGAAATCATACCAGGCTTCAAATGGAGTATTTCCTTGAACGGATTTGGTTGGAGATAGATTAAGAAGGTATATTGATGTGGCCACAACTTCTGCCCAGAACTCATCAGGAAGATTCTTTGTTTTTATCATTGATCTGGCCATCTCAATTGTAGTTCTATTTTTCCTCTCAACTACTCCATTCTGTTGGGGAGTGTAAGGTGATGTAAGTTATCTCTTTATACCTTCTTTTTCACAATAGGAGATGAAATCATTTGAGAGGAACTTTCCTCCTCTGTTTGTCCTCAAGATTTTGAGTTTCTGACCTGTTTCCCTTTCTGTGAGTCTGAAACCTCTTGAATTGTTCAAAGGTGTCAGATTTGTTTACTAAAAAGAACCCCCAGCTCATTCTTGTAAAGTCATCTATGAGTAGAAACAAGTATTTGTTTCCTGCAAAGGAAGGAGTCCTTATTGGGCCATAGAGGTCTGCATGGACTAGCTCCAATTTATTTATTTTCCCTTTTTGCTTGATTTTTGGGAAAAGACTCGCTAGTTTGTTTTCCAAGTGTACAACCTTCACACAGGTCTTGTTCTTCTTCTTTAAACTTAGGCATGCCTTCTACCATATCTTTTGTAGACAATAGTTGTAGAGACCTAAAATTAAGGTGTCCATACCTGTGGTGCCATAGTTTGAGATTTGGTTCTTTATCTCCTATGAGAGCACATCCTCCTGAAAAATTGACATGAAACATCTGATTATCTGACATTTGGGTTTTTAAGAGTACCAGACCTATTTGATCCTTTATTTCACATGTCAAGTTTTGAAATAGAAAACTATGCTCATTTTTAACAAGTTGGCCAATACTGATCAGGTTATTCGCCAATCCTGGTGCAAAATCCACATCTTTGATGATCTTTTCTTTTCCTGCTTCATGTATCAAAACCTGGCCTCTTCCTTCTATCTTGATAACCTTGTCATCTCCCAACCTGACTTGAGAATTGTAAGAGTCATCTAGTGTTTTGAATTTATCTTTAAATTCAGTAAGGTGGTTTGAGCAACCACGGTCCAGGAACCATACGTCTGATTCAGTTTGTTTTGAAGGTGCCATGAACAAGTACTCTTCTCTGTCTAATTCTTCTTCTGCATAGTTTGCATTACTTGGTTTGTTCCAACAGTCTTGCTCTTTGTGACCCTTCTTTTTGCAATAGGTGTATTGTTGTTTGCCCCAACAATCATTCTCATGATGTCCTAATTTTTTGCAATATGAACATTGAATGGAGGTCCTTCCTCTTGATCTTCCTCTTCCTCTTCCTTGGTTGAAACATGTTCCTCTAGTGTCCTCTTGAGTTTGGAAGGCAGTTTGTTCTTCTTTTTCTGTGTTTTTTTTGCATCATGGCTTCATGTACTTGCAGTGATCCCATTAGCTCATCAAATGTGAGTTATGATAGGTTCTTAGATTCTTCAATAGCTTCTACAATGTGATCAAACTTTGGAGTCAAGCTCCTGAGGACTTTAGTGACCACTGCTCTTTCTTTTATCTCCTCACCATATCCTCTTATTTTGGTGATGATTTCTGAAACTTTTGCAGGATATACTTGCACAAATTCATTCTTCTTCATATTAGAGGTTTCAAAATCCTACCTTAGTCTTTGGAGTCTAACTTCAATGACTCTAGCAGACCCTTGAAATTCCACTTTCAGCTTATCCCATGCCTGTTTTGCTGAAGTTGCACTTGCAATCCTGGAAAAGAGTGAGTCTTCTACTCCCTGTTGGATAATTTGCAGGGCTCTTGCATCTTTCTTTGTTTCTTCTTTGACAACTGCTTCTTCACTTGTGCTGGTGATTACCACACCTTTTTCAACTGTATCCCAGAGGTCTTCTGTCATGAAGATTATCTTCATCTTAATGCACTAAAAGTCGAAAGATTCTCCTTTGTAAAGAGGAACTTGTCCTAAAGGAACATAGCTCATATTTGCGGCCATTCTAGTATTGAATCAACCTTGCTCTTATACCACAATGTTAGGTTAACGGTGGAAGAGGATGAATTGCAAGATGTTTTAGCCGAAAAATTGATTAATATTAAGATGAAATCTTTGACCTTTTCTAAACTTTTACAAACTAAAGTCTACTATAATTAGAATTCCTACTTATAGTCTACTTATATAAAACCTTCTTCTAATAGGACTACTACTACTCTAATACCTAGCACTCCTAACACGACTATGAATAACATATCTTGCTGTGAAAGTTAGCTTCTTCAGCTAAGCTCGATCCTTCATTAGCTCTTGTCTCACTTTCCTCAACTATAAATGTAGAATCATCATCTTTGACACTTTCTACTTCATGAAGTGCGTTTATTTAGAGAGTTGATTAGATAGATCATCACATTGGAGTAGTGGCCCGGACCAGTGTGTCGACTATCACACTGGTGGCATCATGTTGTTTCAGCTACCCGGGCGACGATGTTATGTTTGTTGAGGCGAGGGCGGTTCTATCAGGGCTAATGACAGCGCGAGATAATGACTGGCGATAGGTAGTCATTGGAACAAATTTCCAGAAGTTGGTACGGGTACTCCACAGTTCAGATATGTGTCTTTACCATTATGGCGCCTTGGTGGATAATATCCGATCTTTAGCATCATCTTTTAGCAACTGTGTGTTTGTTTTTATTCCTAGTATGGCTAATATCGTTGCTCATTCTATTGCTAAACGGGCTTTAGTCCGCATTGGTTCTAACACTTGGCTAGATTCGATGTCGTTTTGGTTTTCTGATGTAATCTCTTCTGATCGCTTTCCTCAAAAAAAAAGAAAAAAAAAGATCATCACATGTTAAATTCGAAGTTAATTTACAAATCTCAGAAATTCTAAGCATGTGTGGTTCCACATCATGGCTAAATGGTGTTAAGAAACCTCTGTCCCTTGTGTATGTCCAAGCAAAGTAAGAGCTTCTTTTCAAATTGGGTTCATGATCATGGACAAACGCTTTACAAAATGGGTAACTTTTTTTTTTTTAGAAAGGAGGGGATTCACCTCCTGTGTCATTTCATTTCATTAGAAAAAGCCCAATGACACTTACACAAATAGAATCAGGGCCCTACAAAAATCAATGAGCAAACCTGATAAAAAAATATACGACCAACTTGCACCATAAGCTAAACAAAAATAGCTAACAGTAACTATCACCTATACATTTACTAATGAATCAAGCAAATAAAGCCTGAATATCTATACCAGTCCTCACCTGGATTAAGTCTATACAAATACACACCAATCTTCCAGGATCAAGACCTGCCTTTCCATGAACTCTAGCATTCCTTTATAGCCAAATGGTATAGATTACAGTAGCAATCAAACTCCTACGGACTTTGTTTTTTACAGTTTCCCCTTTGCACACTCTACCAAACCATACAGAAGCCCTATCCCAGGGACTAGGACAACCAAACAACTTGCAGCAACCAAGGACATCAATCAAAACCTTCTTAGCAAACCTGCACTCAAAGAAGAGATGATTCCTCGACTCATCCGCAGCTTCACAAAGTCTACACAAGACATTTACCCCAGCCTTCCAAACACACACTCTATCAGCAGTAACAAGCCTGTCAAGGAAAGCCAACCAGGTAATAACTGATGTTTTGGGGACATGGAGAGGTCCCCATACTAACTTCCTCCACCAAACTATATCAAAATTCTCAATACATGCCAAATAAGACTCTCTCATAGAAAAACAGCCAGAAGCAACCTGCTGATGTATGAAATCAGCAAATAACTCCCTCTGCCCTAACATCCTTCTCCACACTACAGAGGAATCAGCCATAGGCTCCGTAGTCCAGAAGTTCTGCCCTTTAATGTAGTACACTTGGAGCCACTTAACCCAAAGACTCTCCCTGTCACAAAACAGCCTCCAGATTTTCTTTGCCCATGCAGCAACATTCCAGAATACTAAAGAAAAGACACCCAGGCCACCTTGAGATTTCGGGTAGAAAACCTGTAGCCAAGAAACAAGTGCCTTCCTAGTACCAATCTTTCCTGACTATAAGAAACTCCTACAGTCTTGCTCAATCTCAAACAAGAAATCCTTTGGAAGCGGGGAAATCAAGGACCAGTAATTTTGTATGCTAAAGATTACAGAATTAATCAACTGCGACCTCCCAGCATATGTAAAAAATAAATGGATAAATACTCTAACTGCAACTATAATTTATTAGTTCTAACATTTCTACCCTAATAATTTCAACTACTTACATTTTCACTATCTTCCGCACACAACTCACTGCCCAGTTCCATCTCCCATCTCTCTGCAACCTCATGTCGCAAACATCAAGCTTTAAATTCTTCCTTCTAGAATGGTCACCATCATAAGACACCATAAAATCTCTTTCTCCTCTCTGTTTTTTATCAAAACTGACCTATCTGAAATTAGCTCTCCAACTTCCTCGTTGTCTTCTCCATTTCACGCCATTCTTCTTCTTTTCTTACATTTTGATAGAACACTCCGGTGATAGGCCGTCCCAATTTGAGCTCTCTCGAGACTCTCACAACTCTCTCTGACTCTCAAGTAGGGTTTAACACTATGCACAACCCCTTTAGGAAAGAATCACGTTGAGGTCAAGTCATCGACCGTCTAAAACCATTGAGGCCCGTCAGTTTTTCTCCACATATCCGTCATTTTTTCTCCACATATCAAAATCATTGGGCTTCTAAAATCGGTCCGTGAAGGCCTTAAGCTCCTTGTCTGCGGCTACACAAATTAAATTGGGAGTTTGCTCGATGACCTTCCATGATGCTCGAGCTCAGAGACAATGACTTTGAGCTTTCCATACTTGCGTATCTCGTATATCTATAGGTTCGAGTGCTGCCGCCCATGCGGATGAGGGTGGAGGGGTGGGAGCAGAGGGTGAGTGAGGGAAGTAGGAAAGGGATTGGGGTTGGAACAACGGTGTAGGAGAGGCTGTAGAATTTGGAGGGGGATTAAAGAACACATCTTAAGAATTGAAGAAGAGGCCATGGGGATTGCGAGATGTGGTTGAATCAAATGTCAGAGTTTGTGGTGAGTGGGAATTCCATTTTTTATTATGTTTCTTTTGGAGCTGTGTAGGGAAGATGGTGAAAATGTAAGTAGTTTAAATTGTTAGGGTAAATATTAAAGTAATAAATTATAGTTTCTATTCGAGTTATTTGTCCATTTATTTAAAGGATTCACTAATGATGATGGCAACTGAGAAATGGGATAATGCAGGTTTTACTGAATGTTAGGGGGTTTCTGGAGGTTTTTAAAAAGACTTAAATGCACATCACTTTCCTTAACTATGATAAAATAAGTAAATAAGGGTCTGAACAAAAAATGATGCAGATAAGGGCATGAGCTATATTGATTTGAAGCAAATGAGGGTCTCATTCAGACCCTTATTTGCACCGTTTTTTTGAAGTTCATGCCCTTATCTGCAATATTTTTTGTTCATGCCATTATTTATCCACTTTATTATAGTTCAAGGTAGTGATGTGTATTAAAGTCTTTTAAAAATCAAAGAGGGCAATTAGAGATTATGGCAACCTCAGAGAGTAATTACAAGTTAACCTTACATACCAGCGAGATTATCAACAGATTAATTAATTAATGATATTAATATGTATCATGCACGGTTTATAAATCGAGGGTGAAGTCAGAATTTGTCAATTGCAGGTCCAAATTATAAAAAATAATAATTTTTTTTAAGAGAATGACTTTCATTCAATATCAAGCGGCAATTACCGAGAAAAACCATCGAGGGGGAACCGGTACCCAATTGTGCCAACCTTCATGCTCTGACCGATGACGAGCAATACTATCACTAACACTATTTAGATGTCAATACTGACCAATAGAGTAAACAAAGTAAATCAACTTAACTAAAGAAACAAGAAATAAAAGATAGTGACACTGCCCCCAAAAGGACAATGCCTCGAACAACCAGCTAGCCGGGATGGAGGCAGAAGGCTGGACGATACACCGAAGAGCTGTCAGCGCCAGTGGAACAAACCAAAGAGCTACACTAATCCTCATCGGGATTTTAAAGAGGTATCTATATACAATATTCTCAGGACATGGACATATATATCTAATAAGCTCCAAACCGAATGGGGAGCTAAGTTCCAAAATAGCGCCACCGACCAGACGGGAGGTAGCCGGTGAGGCGAAGAACCAAGCGCAAGCCTGAAAAAAGCCAAGGAGGCCCAACCATTTGGTGGCGGCAACGGCAACCATGAGAGAACCCTAGCGCAACCATCTTCTAACAAATGCACAAAAAAAAAACTTACTTTTTAACCAGAATTAAAGTAAATTTATCTTTAATTTTTTAGAATTATAAGTGTATTTAAGCCAATTGTGGAGTCCAATAGTTACACTAATGAGATATTGTTACAGTTAAACGCTAGTTTTTGGCCACCCCGCGCTTTGCTGCGGGGGTGCACTTAAAATGAAAATATAAATGATTATTTTGGGTGTGTTCTTTATGGAAGTTTTTGGTGAGAAAAAATGAGTGTATGTTGAATGGTGGTGATGTATGTGAGAGGAAGAAAAGAGTGGGTGAAATAATATTTTGCTGAAAAATTGTGTGGAAACAGACGCTTAATATTAATCTATCATGAGTATATATTGTACACGTGAAATTAATGTGTGCGCAAAAAGTTTGGATATGCAAATTGGAATTATGAAAAAAATAGTATTGATACATTAGTTTTTATTATAAAAATAAATTGTTGAGATAAATATAATTATTTTTCTTAACTGGCATGTTTGATTTACAATGTTGGTTAGTTTCTTAATTAAATTATCACTTACAACAAAGAGTAAAACAATCATGTGATCAAAACAAAAAAGAAAAAATAAATCATGTGATGACAAAAGGTAAGGAAAAATTAAAAGGGCAAAAAGAGTAATTTTGGAGTTGTTATTAAAAAAATTAAAAACTAAGTAAATTAACAATAAATAAACTCAGGTTCGTCAATTCTAGTGTTGGTTATGAATTTATAAACGATTAGTAGTTTTTTTTTGCAGTCTTTCTTAGTTTTGTTTTATATTTTATTTTTCTAGATCATCTTATGTTTCTTGTTTTCTTTTTTTTTTCTTTTTCTTTTTGATTTTATTTTGCTAGTTCTCACGTGAGTGAACTGCTTTGGTTACCACTATTTCTATGATCATTGTTCTCATTAGCCCACTATAGTGCGCTAGTACTATTTAGCATTTGGACGTGTAGGGGTACTGGGTGTCAGATTCAAGATTTTTTATCTGTTATAGTGATCATGACCGTCGTCATGATTTGTTTAGCATTTGGAGACCATACAAGATGAGCCTATCCAGAGTGGTTTTGATTTTCCAAAATGATTCCATTTATGTGAAGATTTCCCTCTTTATGGGCAGCTTTATTTGCAAATTATCACCACTCACATTTTTTTTTTTTTAAACTGCAACTTTTTCATTAATGGAATACTTTCCGCATCTAAGGTGGAGGGAAGATAAGCATTAGTAAGGAAAGAAGAAGGGAAAAGAGAAGAGAACTTGTGTTTATTGCGACGGGGGCAACAAGAACCGCCCCGCTGCAATGACACATGTTCCTTCAAACATCAAAAGAACAAAAGAAAGAGGAGCAAAGGAATATGGTAGGATACACCTAAACATAGTGTAACCTGCAGTCACAATAAGTTGAAATTCATATACCGGCTATGGGTTTTTTAAGCCAATTCACCCAACTACATTTAAAGCCCCGCCACCTGTTGGATATCCACAAATAAGAAACTCATTGAATCGAGCCGAGGAAGAGGCTAGAAGACCCGGATTGGTCTTCAAAAATTAGCTTGTTCCTTTATTGCCAAATAACCCAAGCTGTGATAATTCGGATTGTATCCCAAATATGGGCTTGTAACCTTGAGAGGTTCAGCGGATGCGTCATGAGAAGAACATCTTCTGTGGTGATGCCTTTGAACTGACCCATCTGACACCATCTGTATATCAAAAGCCATGTTGAAGATGCAAAAGGGCAAAGGACAAGGGTGTGATTTACCGTTTCCAAGCTTGAGGAGCACCTCGGGCAATCAGAAATAGGAAGAAGGACCCCTCGACGTGTAAGCTGCTCCTGCATTGGTAGTCTGTCCATCAAGGCTCTCCGACAGAAAATGTTTAGTTTCTTGGGCAACCATGATGTTGTAGTGCAGATTGATGAAGGCTGCCGGAGGTCCAGCCTTTTTTTGTCAACCTCTGCTAATAGATGGACCACCTTAAAATCTCCTGATGAATTCGAAATACATTCCCAAGAGTCTGTTTGACCTGTAATTAATTTAAAAACGGATAAAATTGACATAAAATTTGTTAATTCTCATTCTTCTCTCCTTCTCGACCTCCTCCATCTTGGAACCCAACACCATCTAAAACCCTCACACTCACAATAATGTGACGCTGCCCTACTTTGTTAATTTGGATTTATTAGAAATGACAGAAGTGAGAATTATTAGATTGAAGCTCATGAATGAGATGCAGTGTACGTTGTGATAGGATGGGGTCATGGACTCATGGCTACGCGGGAACAACGTTGTGTTGTTGTGATGGATATTGGAGTATGAATTTGCAAAAAATATGAATTCAATTGAAGATGTGGTTGGTGCAATAGCACAAGGAACAATCACATGCCCACTGTTACTTGTAATCATTAAATCCATGGTCTTCCACTCTCACTTTCAACATTTATTTCTAAATATTAAGAATTTTATAAATAAAAATAAAATGATTGAAATGGACGTTTCTATAAATAAATAATTAAATATAAATCTAGTACAATAAAAATTAGTTGAAATGGAATGCTCCCAACTCATTCTTACTGTGTGTGGATCTCAATTCTCATGAATCATACGTATGTGTGTTTTTTTCTCTCTTATATATTTTTTTTACGTGCTTTTTCTTTCTTCTCTTCTCCGTGAACCTTTCAATAATTTATTTGCCTATTATTATTATTTTTATCTGTTTGTCTTCTACTTTATGTGCATTTTTTTAACACTTCAAAAAAAAAACAGACATCTTTTAGAAAACTTTTTCTGTTTTGTTTTTTTCGTTTTCTTTTATTGTGTTTTTTTCTTTTCCTTCAGCATGCTTTTCTTTTCTTTTTTATTTATATTTTTTGCTTCCACCTTTGTATGCCACGTTTCTTTTAGAAAAACCTTCTTTATTGTGTTCTTTTTTGAAACATTTTTGCGGTCTTCTTTCTACAAACATTTGTAAAGAGATAATAACAATTAAAATTTAAGTGTAAAAAATGTGGGCAATTTTTTGAAGACTCTTGCATATTTGTACAATCGTTTGCAATCCAGTGAGTACTATTAAAATTCAGGGAGGAAAATGTGTGGGTAAAACTTTTGGGATCTATAGATATTTGTTTTTTTATAGTTTTTTTTTTTTTTCAAGGGAAAATGTGAGTAAATTTTCGGAATAGATAAATCATTTTTTATACCTTTTGCTTCCATCTTCGTATTCAGCTTTTTTTTATACTCTATTTTTTTTTTTTTAAAAACTATTTTTTTAAACATTTTTGTTGTGTTCTTTCCACAAACATTTGGAAAAAGGTAATAACAATTCAATTTTAGGTGCGAAAAATGGATAAACAAAATTGTAATCAATCAAATATTGCAAAGCCCCAATATCTATTACCGATATGAAATGGATTATAAAAGAATTTTGGTTATATATATTTCTACAAACAATAATATGATAATTTTCTCCGCCATTATTTGTTGTGATTATGTCATTGTTTATTGGGATTATTACATACCTTCACGCACCGAAACACTTCATGTCACATCCGATAGATTATGCAATAATAGATGCTAACAACACAAAATTATATTATGTTGTTTCTCTAATATCTTTTTTCCTCACACCTCCACAAACCTAATTCTTACATATCTTTCTTCAAATAAATAATAAAATGATAATTCATGTAATTCTCGCGCGTAGGTTAAAACTAGTTTTTTATAAATACTTGTCTTTTCTCTAGGTTTCAAGTAGATGAAGGCTTAAACGCTTGAACCGAAACTTTGACGATAATTAACTCATTCATCTATCAAATGATAACAGACATTATGTTTCAAAATTCAAAAAGTACTATGAAATGGAAACTAGACTTCTTAAAACTCAAAAGATAATTTTTAAATGGCGTGAATATTACTATAAAAACCACGATTCTTCGAGTTCATAAGACAATTTTAAATGACATGAGTATTAGCATAAAAACAATAAGATTAAGGAAGTACATTAAAAAAATTAAGGACTCGTAAAAAATAACTAAACCGATTCATTTGATAACAAGAGTAAAAAAGATAAATCTTCTTACTAGGTTAGCCCTAAGCGCTCTGAAGTTGATCACTTGAGAGTAAAAACGGGGGAAAGTGTGAGATGGTTTCCTCTGCTAGGGTTTCTATCTACAGTCGCCATCGG
>JBBYHH010224792.1:0-13262 GCA_038382905.1 Daphne laureola | reverse complement strand
GGAGGTCCCCTGGCCGAGCCACTGGTATAATCAACACCATCACCACCACCCTAGGTTCAAGCGAGAGGAAGAGAAAATCAAGCGAGATTGCATCCCTCAGCTACAGTGGTCCCTCAGACAAGGTCAAGAGAGCTGATGGCTCAGAAGTGAAAGTCCCGCACTATGACCCACTGGTCATCAGTGTCAGAGTAGGGATAATTGATGTCAAGAGAGTCCTCTATGATGATGCCTGAAACACAGATGTGTTATTCGTCACGACATTCAAAGGGCTAAATATGAAGTCCAGTAATCTGACCCTAGTGAAAACTGCCACGTATGGGGTGAGACCGGATAAGTTACCCATACTCGGATGCATCGAGCTTCTAATAATGTTCATGGGCTTGGGGCCCAAAGGGGAAGTCAGGTACACCACTCTGATGGTCAAATGGGTGGTTATAGACATCCCCTCAGTATACAATGCTATCATTGGTAGGGAGACTGAATGGGCCAGTCATATGAGGAGCGACGTCAAGTACCTGACAGTGACGTTCGAGACAAACGAAGGTGATGCATCCATCTATATCAATCAAAATGAAGCAAAGGATGTGATGGCCATCAGTCAGAAACACCCAAAAACTGAGGATCCGATGGCAGAAGAAACTGATGACTTGCTTACTGATGAGGTCGCGCTTACCGAGGGGCGATCCATATGTATTGATAGTAACCTTCCTGAGGGAAGTAAAGCCAAACTTGTTAACTTGCTTCAGGTAAATAAAGATCTTTTCGCCTACTCTCCGAGTGACATTCCCGGGATCAACGTTGAAGTAATCCAACACAATCTTTGCATTGACCCGAAAGCAAGGCCGATAAAACAAAAGTAGTGTAATAACGCACCACTCAAAAGAGCCTTCATCAAGGAACAAATTTCTAGATTACTTGACACCGGTGTCATCAGAGAAGCTTCTTATCCCGAATGGTTAAGCAACTTGGTGGTTGCATTTTGAGAAGATAGCGACAAGCTACGCATGTGCATTGACTTTACCAACATAAATAACGCTTGCTCGAAGGACTCCTACCCTACACCACCAGTAGACAGGTTAGTGGACTCAACAGCCGGGCATGCCAGACTCAGTTTTCTTGAAGCCTACACTGGCTACCATCAAATTTAAAATGAATCCCAAAGACAAAGATAAAATGTCATTCATTAGTGACTCCGACATACATTGCTACAAAAAGATACCATTCGGCCTCAAAAATGCCGGAGCCACTTACGAAAGACTCATGGACCGGATATTCAAAGACCAAATTGGTTGAAATTTGGAAGTTTACGTAGATGATATCATTATCAAAAGCAAGGAAGAAGATGACCTAATCCGGGACATACAAGAGGTATTCGACCAGCTATGAAGGTATGGCCTAAGACTCAATCCTGATAAATGAGTGTTCGGAGTTACAGTAGGGATGTTTCTCAGGTTCATGGTCTCCGAACAAGGAATAGATGCCAATCCAGCCAAGATCAAAGCCCTTATGAATACCAAAACTCCAACATCCATCAAAGACGTACAAAGGTTGCTTGGGTGAATAACAACTCTGAGTAGATTCATATCAAGGTACGAAGACAAATGCAGACTCTTCTTCAAATTGTTGGTCAAGGAAGGGGCCGAACCCGGAAGGATCGACGTCAATAAAGGTGAGAAGCTGACAAAAGAATAAAAGGCAGCCCAAAGGGCCAGCTTCTCATGGAGACCCGAATGCCAGAACGTGTGGGGAGGCATAAAAGCATATTTAGAAGAAATGCCAACACTGAAACAACCAACCGAGGGCAAGCCATTGATAGTATACCTAGCGATCTGCGACAAAGCAGTAAGTTTGGTCGTAGTTCAGGAAGATTATAGAGAACTCCAATGGCCAGTATATTACGTAAGAAAATCCTTTCACGTAGCAGAAGTCAGATACCCGATGCTTTAGAAGATAATCTACACCCTCGTCTTCTCATCACGAAGGTTAAAATCATATTTCCTGGGGTACATCATCATGGTCCGAACTAGTTTACCAATCAAAGACATCATGAGGAAAATCGACCACTCGGAAAGATTGGCCAAATGGTGCATCGAGCTATCAGAATACGAAATCATGTATGAACCAAGGAAAGCAATCAAAGCGCAAGTATTGGCCAATTTCATTACCGAGCTACCATTTCAGTTCGATGATCAGAATTCCAGACTTTCAAATGATCCAGTTTGGACTCTCCACATCGATGGTGCCTCAGGGGAAGAAAAGAAAGGAGCAGGGTTGGTACTCCAGGGCCCCGAAGGCATGAAAGTTACCTGATCCATCAGATTTACTTTCCCAGTCACGAACAACGTAGCCAAATACTAATCTTTTATATCAGGGCTAGAGTTAGCCAAGAAAGCAGGCATTCGGTCACTCAAAGCATACAGTGATTTGAACCTATTAGTTCAGCAAATGAACGGGGAATATGAAGTCAGAGAACCAAACTTGAAGAAATACGTGGATGCCGCTAAAACGTTGGTAGAACAATTCGAACAGTTACGCCTGGAGAAGATCCCTCGGGCAATGAATTTGGAGGCAGATTTGTTGTCAAAAGCCGAACATTATGATGAAGAAAGAAGCCAGTTAAGCATAAATTCAATCCGGGTTCAAAACATCACTTCAGGATGGCGTTTACCATATTGGAAATTTTTAACCGAAGCTATGCTCCCCGAAGACGCAATAGAAGAGACGCGTATTTGAAGGCAATCAGAAAAGTTTGTAGCCATCAAAAAAGAAATGTACAGAAGAGGTTTCGCCACTCCCTTGCAAAAATATATCGGGGAAGAGGACACAGATGAAATCTAAACTGAAGTCCATGAAGGAACCTGCAGATCGCATTTCAACTCAGACGCATTGGTAGCAGTTATCGTAAGGCAAATATTCTTTTGGCCAAACATGAAAGAACAAGCCCGAAGGCTAGTAAACAAATGCCGAAAGTGCCAGGAACACGTCCATGTTCAAAGACTACCATCCGAACTAGTAAGTTCAGCGGACTACCCGATCCCATTCATGTATGGGGGATCGATCTCATTGGGACTTTACCCATGGAACCCAGAGGCTTGAAGTATTGCGTAGTAGTCGTTGACTATTTCATGAAGTAGGTATAAGCCAAATCTTTGGCCACTATCACCGCTGAAAACATATGAAAATTCATATGGAAAAACATCATATGTGGGTTCAGGTGCCCAAAGATTATTATTGCAGATAACGGATCCCAGTTTACAGAATCCAGATTCCAAGACTTTACAGAATAATTTGGCATTAAGCTACACTTCGCACCGGTTGCACACCCACAAAGTAACAGGCAAGTAGAAGTCTCAAACTGAACCATCAAAGAAGGGTTGAAAAAAAGATTGGGAAAGTCCAAGGGAAAGTAGCCCGGGGAACTCCCACATGTCATCTGGAGTTACCAAACCACACCTAAGAAAGCCGCCTGGGAAACGCCTTTCTCACTTATGTATAGAACAGAAGCATTGATCCTGATAGAAGTAACTTATCCATCCCTACGGGCGCAAATCTTCCAAGAAGTTGAAAATGACGAAGGGTTAAAGACCAATCTAGAATGGCTCGAGGGCAGAAGAGAGCAAGCCGAACTCAGAAGAAAAGCCTTCCAAGAAATAACGGCCAAGTCTAGTAATGAAAAAGTAAAGCCTAAAGGAATCACAGTGGGAGATCTAGTCCTAAGGCAGACAAAGTTGGGTTCAAGATAGCCCAAAGGAGGAGTATTTGGGCAAACATGGGAAGGACCTTTTAAAGTCATCCATGATGATTGAAAGGGAGTATATAGACTTTGGGACAAAGAGGGCACAGAGCTCGAACCCCCGTACCACTCAGAAGTACTTAAGAGATTTTTTATGTAAAAACAGTCCAAATATCCAATGAAAGCAGAACAAAGGATGTAGGTTTATGCCTAATCTCTATAAAAATAAGTGTCCAAAATATCAGGCTTCATTAAAAATGCCCGAAGGCCATTACAAGAGAAACAGCCCGAAGCGATGTGTATATAAAAAAAATAGATTACAAGTTAGGGGGATTGGTTGTTAAAGGTTCGACCAAATAGATCGTTGAAGGTTCTTCTGAAGGGGTCGCTGAAGGTCCAGAAGGAGTCGATTCGGAAGACACCGATGACAACCATAACTCAGGACCGTACCATAAAGGATATGCTTCGCGCACATCCCTGAAGTCAAGACCCGAAAGGTCAACCATAGGATTCCTCTCTAACACCTGCCTTCAAACAAGACAGAATCCTTCACAAAATTTTACCGTAGCCGAGACTGTCACCACCATCCCCGATCCCGGTGTAGCGGAAGCATCTGGTGCGGTAACTGATATCGGGGAACCGGGCAGTGGTCGGTGATGCAGATATTCTTAACCAGATTTGCATTTCCCAAAACCCGTCCCTTAAAAATTTTCTTTAATTTCTAAGGTTTCTAACATGTTTGCTACAGAAACACCAAACACTACTGCAGGACCCGCCGGTTTGCAAGGCAGTTTTTAGGACCTTCTTGTCCCGTTTTGCTCTTGCTTCCTTCTACAAAGTTGAAGCCAAGATGATGATGAAGATAGTTTCTGAAGGATGGGAGAGCAAATGGGGACTTGAAACTAGTCGAAAATGCAGTTGAAGATGCTGTTTACTGGTGAGGGAGTAGAAAGAGATGAGAGGATTTCTTTATAACTTGTTGTATGAAGAAGTGAGAGTTAAAATGAAGTGAATGGTTGGGTAGTGGGGGCTGGTTGCTTCCGGTTTTGGAAAGGAAAAAGGGGTGGGATTGGTAGTTGAATGGAAGGCTAGAGTGCACTCCAAGTAGAGATGATTATGTACAAGTCTACACTCAACCTTCTTCATGATTGTCTTTCTAATTCATCACATGTTAATACCTACCAACCAAGACAACCAAACCCATTCTCCAAATTGCCCATTTGGGCTCAAATGCGCCGGCCTCAATGCCCAAGCCCAACATAATATTTTTCCGTCAAATTTCCAAAGTTGACCATTTTGCCCTTCCGAACCATTTTTTGTGAAAATGTTCCGAAACTCATAAAATGTTATAAATCACCTAAACTACTTAGAATCGGCTCCAAATAAATTCTCAGAACATAGTATTCACTTATAAACATATTCCAATACATGTCATTCATTGTTCCGATAATTACACAAATCCAATTCCCGACCAAAATACAACAGAATTTCACCAAGTGCCCGAGATGGGTGTAACAGAGACAGTCACATCCATAATCTTCTGGCGGTACCCAGAGATCCTGTCATTTTGGTTCATCCACTTGGACTCCAACATATCGATCTTGTCCTGAAGAACCTTCTTCTCTTGCTGATAGTGGTTGGTCAAATTTGTGAAGTTGACAATAGACTCGGCATCTTTCTTCTTAAGCTCCTTAACCTGATCCCGAAGCCTATAGACTTCATCTTCTACTTCCTTCAGATAGAGCATTCAAGAAGACATCAACTTGGCCAGAGCTGCCTCAGCCTTCTAAAATTATTCCACTTCAGCTTTCATACCCCCTACCTTTTTCAGCTCCACCTGAACCTCGTCCATCGGGAGCTCGAACGACTCATCCGGGCTCATCCTTCTACCCAGCACTTGCTCATAGATGTTAATCCGCTGGATCATCTTGGAAATAATAGTTAATGCCTGAGTCACCTAAAGCTCAACATTTGACCGAACAGAGCTAGTATCCCGAACTAACTGGGCAATCCACCCGGCCGCACAATGGATCTAAAACCGAAGGCAAGTCAGCAAAACAAAAAGTTAAGAAGGTAATACACAAATCAAAGGAAGTAACAAATTGCTTGGGAAGCTTGAACAACCATCCTGGAAACCGCTACATCTAGATCCAGGAGGAGAGTTTGAAGATCGTCCATGGTTCGGGCAGTCGTAATTCCCCCCATAACTTCAGAGCCATAACTCTGGCATCTTGGTGGTCCAGGAGGCTTTGGTCCTCATGGACCAACCAACCAGGTTCCCGAGGGATCCGATACCCTCCCAAAGTATGGAACCGAGCATCCCTTTGTTGACAGTTCTATTCTTGGATGTCTCTCCAGTCTGGACCTTGAACGCGAAAATGAAAACAAGACAACAGATGAAGAGGATCATCCCTAAACATATAGCGCAAGTTGTAAAGGATTGGCCAGAAAGGAAGGGATGTCAACTTAACTGATGTATTCTTACCTAATGTATACTTCATCGGGAGTACACCTTCGAGCACCTCGCCAGCAGGGGAAAAAACCTTGTACTTCCCTCAGGCAATCTTCCTCCTCTTGGAATCAAACTCCTCCACGCCCTTGTAAATGTAATCTATCAAGACTCCAGCAGGAATCTGCAACACATTTTCAGCCGAACCATGAGGAGGAGAGCCCTCACCATCAGATGGAGTAGGGATGTCAAAATCAGCTCCCTGTGAGAAACCTTCAGGTGCCTCCTCATCAGTAGCTGTAGGCACGCCTGAACCCGAACCCTTCTTTCTCTTTGGGGCTTGTTTTGGAGTTGGTTCAGGGTCAGAAGAAGGAGCTGATGGCTCAAGAAGAAGATTCTTGAAGACACCGTCAAAGTCAATATCCGGTTCATCATCCGAAAAACTCATTTCTTTAAAAAAGACAGGATAAATTAGAGTTAATATTAAAGTGTACAGAGTATACAAAGGGAACAAAAGAACCTTTGACAAAATCCTTATGAGATATCTCTCGATGGAGATGCTGAACCAGAGCTATGTCCCGAGCCGATGGAACACAAGCCCGAATCCTGAGTACAGCTAGGTCACCCTTTATTAATCAAAGGTGAGTAAGAACACCTTGGGTAATGAGACGCCAGTGAAGAGGCACTGGGAACAATTCTCCATGATCGTCGCCAAACCAATTGACAAGTTACCGAAGTTTGGCATAAAAAACTTTATAGTTCTCAATCGAGATAAGGTCGTTAAGCAGACGCCAATGGGTCTTGATGTCGAGAAGATCTGCTACTTTCCAAGCAGTCTGAAGCTTCTAGGAGGGATCAGACTGTATGAAGAAAAGCTCTTTGTGCCAACATTTTTGGCTAGCAGGACATTACCAGGTAAAATTATATTTTATTATAGAGTTTTCTCGGGCACCGAAGTAGTAGAAGAAGTTTCGAGCCTTGGTCATTATTTTGTAGTATTGCATGAAGGTCGAGAGGATAGGAGAAACTCTGAAAGCACCACAGAGAGTCAGGTAGGCACTAAAATGATGGTAAGTATTTGGGCTAAACTGGTTAACGGCAGCCCCATGGGCTCGGGCCAGCTGACGAAGAAAATGATGGGGAGGAAAATGAAGCCCACACTCAAGTTGAGCCTTAAACACTACCATCCACCCAATATCAGGTTCATACACCTTACATTTATTAGTAGGAACCCGAGTACGTATAGTCCACTCTAAAAAATAGGCTTTTTGCCACTCTTGAACCATTCCCAGAGTAGCTCTACGTTTAAAGCCTTTGACATCGGCCCAATAGCCTTCGGCCACTACACCATTCACCTTTAGAAGGCAAGGATCCGAAGGATGACTAATAGAATGAGCAAGAAAAGAAGCCATTTATTTTACCTCGAATCACTGGTCTGAAGAAGCTTATCAGAGTTGACGGACCAAACAAAAATAAACCCCGAGCAGTCTGGTCAACCACTGCCTTGTGCCGCTGGTACAAAATGACTTCTGCCAGAAGATCATCGGAAGGATAAGGAGTGCCAGCTAGCCTCCGTATAAATTTTGGTAAGCTGGTCTCTCCTCCACTACGACGCTGCCGTCCCTTAAGTAAACTCACCGCCTGATGGACGTTAGGGCGATCCGTTATTAGAAAGCTTAGGAAATACTAGAGAAAAAAGGGAAGCAAGAATGAGAAGTGGAGATTCTAACTCATTTCTCAAGTATTTATAGAGTGTCTAGGAATACAAAATGTCACTAGAAAGTCAATCCAGACTATTGATAAAAAATGTTACACCGAGATTCATGCCATTACTAAATCTTCACACCCGTTGGAAAGTATCTAGCATCATGGTTAAAATCACCAACACCCGAAGGAAAGCTACTGGGATGTAAAGATGACCATAGTCACCTCGGATGCATCTGCATCCGAGAATCAAAAGGGGGCAATTCTAAGGCCCCAACATTTCAAATGGCTGGATGCACCTGCATCTAGGAATCAAAAGAGGGCAATTCTAAGGCCCCAACATTTTAAATGGCCGGATACACATGCATCCGAAAATCAAAAGGGGGCAGTTCTAAGGCCCCAACATTTAAAATGGCCGGATGCACCTGCATCCAGAAATCAAAAGAGGGAAATTCTAAGGTCCCAACATTTCAAATGGCCGGATGCACCTGCATCTAGGAATCAAAAGAGGGCAATTCTAAGGCCCCAATATTTCAAATGGCCAGATACACATGCATCCGGGAAGCAAATGGGGCCAATTCTAAGGCCCCAATATTTTAAATAGCCAGATACACATGCATCCGGGAATCAAAAGATGGTAGATCTAAGGCCCCAACATTTCAAATGGCCGGATGCACATGCATCTGAGAATCAAAAGGGGGCAATTCTAAGGCCCTAACATTTCAAATTGCCTAATGCACCTGCATCCGGGAATAAAAAAAGGGTAATTCTAAAGCCCCAAAACCTAGAGTCCTTCTAGTCTGATAGGTCCCTATTGGGGGGACATGATGGCCGATAGGCCCAAACCAAGTCTCCAAGACCCAAAGTTGGCCTATAGACCCTAAAACCCCATAAGAATGTTTGAGTCAGAATCCCAGGAAAGGGGACCCATTAAAAATGGTTGAAGGCATCATACCTGAACACATACATCCGCAAACTGAGGTCATACCCTCAGTGCATTACAACCTGATATCTTGCATCCAGGATACATTTGCCACATGTCCTCTGATACCAACCACCTATTTCTTATTAAAGTATTATAGATGTGCCACTATATTAGACAAGACTATATAAGCTTACATCAGTCCATTATTTAAGGTAAACTATTCACTCTGCCCAATATCTGGTACATTCTCTCTACCTAATATACTGACTTAAGCATCGGAGGGCCCACCACCGGGCAAAACTCCGGCATAGTCTATAGATTCTGTCAACTGCGCAGGTTAACCCAACACATGGAGATGGAGCTGAATGTCATCAAGACAAGAAGTCAGAGACTTAATAGAGTGGTGGTCCCCATTGAAGAACCTCCACCATCCACTAAGGCCTTTAACAACCAATTAAAGTAGTCTCATTGATACAATTCACTAATAGTAAGCTAAAGTCACTAAAAGTTTATGTCAAAGAATCTCACACTAAGAAAGAACAAAGAAAACTTGCTTACATTCTTTCTTTGGTCGCATTTCATGGTCATGGAACTATAGGAACATATCCCTGACGAACATACTTTCATAAAGGAACACATCCAAAGGAACACATCCCAGAAGTTCCATATGAACACTAATATTGTGTTTTATCTACACCACTCCCACTGGAATGATGTTTACCACTATCGAGGGGTGTGTCATTTTCTCCCTCTTAAAACACTATTAGTGTACTCCCTTTAACAAATAAGTGGAGAACATGTCACAATCCATGAAATATCCTTAAGTAAGCCCCACCTTACTTTAATCATAGGTTATGATGTATGGTGGTCATACAAACACGATGAACTTATTCATCTTATCTTGATTGACCCTTATGAGGTAAGCTAGCCTCGAGATACATTGGCCCTTATGAGGTTTTGGAGTGGATTTGCAAGGTTGTCTATCGGTTAGCTTTGCCTCCGAGTATATCTGCGGTACATAACGTCTTCCACATTAGTATGCTCAAGAAGTGTATTCTTGACCCGATTCAGGCTATCCTCATGAAAGAGGTTTAGTTGGAGCCAAATTTGTCTTATCATAAGGTACCGATCACTTTGTTGGAAAAGGACACTCAGAAACTCTATAACAAGTTGATCCTGATGGTTAATGTTCAGTGGTCACATCATTCAGACCGGGAGGCAACTTGGGAGACCGAGAAGGATATGATTGAGAGGTACCCCGATGAATTTCAGCGTTTGAAGGTACTCTTGGAGGACCAAGAGTCCTAAGGGTGGAGAATGTTACAGTCACCGCGAGCAGATGGTGATTTTCTGATATTGAATGTTTGGCGGTTGGATTCTGCTTTCGTCAAAACTCTGTATCAAACAAACTAGGTACATTTAATTGTTAATTCCCATGTCTTGGGACTTCGTTAGGGTCCATTTCCATGAAATTATGCATTTTGGGATCAGTATATGAGTTCCGAGTCATTTTGCCAAATTTCAGTTCGGGGGGCAAAATGGTCATTTTAAAAAAATGGACAAAAATACCCTTTAAGGGTGAAAAGGGGTAAAAAATCATCTATGAAGAGAGAAATAAAAGGAGATAATTTTTGGGATATTACATTAATTTATGACATTAGTGCAAGACAAGTGTCTACACTTAATTAAAGAAAGAGAAAGTGGGATGACATCATATTGCACTAACATATGTGGTGTAATTAAACAAGAGAAGAAATGAAACAAAATTAAATAAAAGAAAGAAGAATTTCGGCAAGAGGGAGAAGAGAAAAGAAAGAGTAGAAAAATTGTTAAGTTAAGTTAAATAAAGAAAATAGGATGAGATATTTTTGGTTACGTTTTTTTTCTTTTCTTTATTTCTTCATTCTTCTTCCTGATCACTTCTTCTTCTTCCTCTACATTCTTCATTCTTATTCTAGCTTATTCATGTTGAACTCTTCATCTCTACATAAATGCAACATGAAATCTTCAATAAATTAAGAAGGTAAAGTGAGTTTCATGTGAATCTCTTATTGGAAACAAGGTTGGAAGAAGATTTAAACTTCATCTCTTTTCTTTCCATAGTGGCCGATTTTAAGGGGCGGCTTTGGGTAAGTGTTCTTCAATAAATTCATCAAGAATTGGTTAAGGTGAGCTTGAATTGAGGTTAATTTGAAGTGGTATTAACCTCTTTTGCTCAATTCCTTCATGGTTGGTTGAATTAGTGAGCTAGGGTTCTTAGTGTTCATAATCAAAAGTTGGGGATAAATTGAAAGTGATTCTCTAATGTGTTAATTGGATGATTATGAACATCCTTAATACTTGGAATTATTCTTAAATCATCATGGATCACCATTTTTTATCATGGCCAATGTTCAGGTAGGAAGGTTTAGGGTGATGTTGTTTGATGAATTACGGAAATGATGTTGAATTAGTGTTGATATTGAGCTCTTAAATTGTGGTTGAATTATGGAAGAAAGTCTTCCTAGGGTGTTTTAGTAATTAGGATGAAATTAAGGGGTTAAAGGAAATCATTGGTTTTCTTTCCTAATTTATGAAATTGTGTTGAATTGAGCTTGGAAATGAGTTTCTAAGTTGAAAAGAGGATGATTGGAATATTTTTCTTGGTTATCAAGTGTTGGTCGAATTTGTTGGTAAATGAAATAAGTTATTGTTTCTTTGATAATTCATGGTTGCGGGATGGTTTAGGGTTGCTTGTGAACCCTAAATTATTGGTTAATTATTGAAGAAATATGGTGTGCCATGTTGTCCTTCATATGGCCGAATATGTGATGATGGTTAAGCGTTGATGTCATTTGATGTTAAATGACAACTTTTCGGTGAAAGTGAACTAATGTGATGATTAAAGGAACATTTACTAACATTTTGATAGTTTGGTCATTTTTTATGTATTTGGGCCAAAATGCATAGTTGGGAGAAGATGAGGATGTTGGTGGATGTTTGGTGGGAAAAGAAGATAAATTATGTATAGCTAGTGATAAATGAATGTTCAGTGATAGTTTGCATAGTTGGTTTAATTCCACATGAGTTAGCCGAATAGTGAGGCTTACTATGTGTGTTGGATTTTTGAAATAGGATTGTGGACTTAAGTCCTTTTGTTGCATGATTGTTCAGCGTGATTTCTGGTAGTTGGGATTGCAGGAATTCATGGGAATTCTACCGGATTTGTATTGGTGTGCAAAGCTACGTCAAATTGCTACCTGAAGTTTGTATTTGTTAGGTAAGGGTTCAACTTTCTTTATATACATTTTGGGGTTCTGGTATGCATATCGGGTTAGTTGAACCTAGTTCCCAGGTCGAGAGTAGGGCCCGGTGACTCCCGGTGCTAGTCACATGGTAAGTGTAATGGTGTGCAGGTTTTATGTAAGGGAGAACCAACCGGGAGGTTGAGGATATGATTTGTAAGAGAGAACCAACCAGGAGGTTAATGATATGTTTTGGGGATCATAGGCCCCTTTCTGGTACCATGCATTTTGGCCCCGTATGTGATGTTTAGAGCCACCGGGGATTGAGATTGTGGTCGGTTACCATCCGCAGGGACGAGTGGTTACATCTATTATCGTCTGATGGGATGTCTGTATTACATATCATACCATTTTGCATATCATTATCCATGCTATATTTAGGTTGTGTATAAATGCTAGAACATGGCATACTAACCTTTTATGGAGGTCGGCTCATTGAAACCATTACCCATACCTAAGCCCTTACTGAGTACCTCTTGAAGACTCAACCCCCTTATGTCTAAATTTTTTAGGAGCTGGTGGTGCACGATACGCGGAGTAGCTCTGCCTGGTTGTTTTGTGATTTTGTATTTGAGGTACTTGTAGCTTCTTTATTGGGTTTGGTTTATCTTTCGAGGGTAGTCTCGATTGAGATGTTGGTTATTGGGTATTTGAGTACTTTGGGTGTGCACATACGTAATGGCTAACAGTTAACTTCTTTGTTTGTGTTTAGCAGCAGCAGTAGCAGTACCTTGGGGTGATTTGTCGACATTCTTGACGCCCCTAGTTACTCAGGCATAGTATGTACCTATTTTGGCATACTCAGGGCTTTGTATGTGTATCATGCACATGTACATGTTGTAGGCCGCATCTGGAGATTTCTATATGTTTGATCATTGTACAAATTTACTATTTATATTTCCTCACTTAGATGTGCACGAACTATCTATCCTAGTATAGTAGCTCAGTTTAGTGTGGGTCGAACACAAGAGAGAGTGTGTTATGCATTTGTAAGTTCCAGGTGAATTTCCTACTGCTATGTAAAAGGTTTGATTGTAAAGAGTAAAGGAGATCGAAATTGAAAATGAGATATAATCAGTTGATAAAATCCCTTCTAGGGTTACTTAGCCTACTGTCAGGGATTATTCATGCTTTCATATGCTTATAACTAGATGTATGCACTGAAGT
>JBBYHH010224681.1:0-13265 GCA_038382905.1 Daphne laureola | reverse complement strand
CTTCAATTGACCCACAATTAGTGTTGTAAATCATGCTTCTAACTCTACTTAGACGTTAGAACATGCCTACAAGTCCATACATACCAGAAACTTCAGAGAACTCACCTATGTTTCGCACCCAACTTCCAGAGATCGCTTAAACGGTCAATGATTGGCAATTCCTTTTGTAGATTCTTCTCTTTGATGAAGAATTCCGCATGTAGCACAAATTTCCTTCGATTTCGGGCTAAGATTGAGCATTTGGGAGTGTGGGAATGGTTGAGGTTCGAGTTCTTACTCTCTGAACGAAGAAGATGAAGCTTGTATGAAATGAGACCAACTCAGATTTTCACGTTTAAAGCTTTCCTGGAATTCGGATTCTGGGTACCAAGCGATCGCCTGGGTTTTTACACAGTTGCCTGGCCCCTCGCCTAGCTCCCTATCTTTTTTTCGCCTGGGGTTAGGTGATCGCCTGCACCAGGGATCCTTCGCCTGGCCGGTCGCCTAGCCCCCTGGCCAAATGTGCAAAAGGTTCAGGCGATCACCTACACCAGGGCTCCTTCGCCTGGTCGGTCGCCTGGCTGTCTGACCACTTCCAGTTTTAAGTTCAGGCGATCGCCTGCCATGAGCCTCAGTCCTTTTCAACTTTGAGGCCAGCCGGTCGCCTGGTCCTCTGTCCAATTTCTTTTTCCCAAATTCAACCCTCACACTTAACCCAAAACACTCAAAACACACAATAAATAATAGCCCGACAACAACAGATCCTAACAAACAATACTCAGACCGTAACAAACTCAAAAATAAACGTATACTCGTACTTGAATTTAGAATTTCGTCCTGTAATATCTTGCCCGTCAGCCACTCTACGTTGGAGGAATCTTACCGGACCTTGGTGGGTGTAACATAGGCCAAGTACTAACGTTGCTTCGAATCGTCATACGAATAGGATAACACCAACCATTCATCAAATTACAGCTTTTCAGATTTACACCAACACCTATGGTGTTTGCCTTCTCCCTATGAACTAGGCATAATCGGTCAACATTCCAAGTATTGAAGTTGTCCCAATTATGCCCAATAGCAGTAATTTAGCCTCAATTTAACAATTCCCCAACAATTCGTACTCAGGGTTACCCAAACCCTAAATTCTGAAAAACAAGCAATTAACCCGTAATTGATGTTGTAAAACATGATTCTAGTTCCCATTTAACACTAGAGCATGTCTACAAGCCTAACCATAACCAAAACCTTCTGAAAACTCACCTTGGATTCGGACCTCTTTCCGGAAAACGCTCCAACGGTGAAAGAAATGAGTTTTCCTTCATGGAATCCTTCCTACGGAGAGAAACCTTGCATGTAGCACGAAATCCCGTCGATTTTCATCTTCGTTTGAGTGTTTGAGGGTGATGGGGAGCTTAGGGTCGAATTCGCCGGTGGTGAAGATGAAAACGTGAAAGTGATGAACTCCCCTGGCTTTTCGCGTTTAAAACTTCCCGAAAATTTGAGTTCAGGGTGCCAGGCGATCGCATAGCATTTTGCCTGGTTTCCTGGTCCCTCGCCTGACTCCCTGTAAAATTCTCACCTGGGGTCAGGCGATCGCCTGCACCAGGCCTCCATCCCCTGGTCGGTCGCCTGGCCGTCTGTCCCTTTCCACATTTGGCTCAGGCGATCACCTGCCACGAGCTACGCTCGCCCGGCGAGTCGCCTGCGCCTCTGTCAAAACTTCCTTCAGGTCCAGGCGATCGCCTGCATAGGCTCCACTCGCCTGGCCGGTCGCCTGGTCCTCTGTCCGTTTCCTGTAAATCCGTTTTCATCCCCAGGCGATCGCATGCATTTGGTGCACGTCGCCTGGGGCTTTGCCTGAAAGCCAGAAAACCTGTATAAACTGTTTCTACTCCCGCACTTATCCAAAACACTCAAATACTCATTAAACAATAGTCCAATATCGACACAGACACTAACAGATATCAGTCAGATAGAAACCAGAACCTGCAATAACATATAAACTCAAAATTAAAGGTAAACACGTACCTGTTTCCAAACCTGAATCCAGAATACCTTGCCCGTCGGCCACTCAACGCCGGAGAAACTTTTCTAGAATTTGGTGGTTGTAACAGACTAGTTCCAGGGTAAGGTTAGGGCGTGCAGGTTTTATGCGCCCGACATTGATCCAAGTGAGTTGGTAGCTATATCGGTAAGTTATCTGGTAGTTTAATGATCGTGCGACGATCAGAGTCAAAGTCATTAGATGACCTAGTGGTATCAACGATCATGTTATGATCTGCGTGAGTATAAGTCTTGTTGTTATTGTTATTATTGTTAAGGTTCCGTCAAAGACTAGCATGATGCTTAGAGCTTACAGAGACTGGTGTGGTGCTTAGAGCTGCCAGTGACCGGTGGAGTGCTTAGAGCTGTCGGGGTGTTGTTCATTCACAGAGATAGGCCAGTGTGATGCTTAGAGCCGCTGGGTCTACCTGTGAATAATTGTTTACATTGGTTATCATATTTGTTCTTATATCTTTACCGGAGCATAGTTTAATGCTACTGGAGGGTTTTATATGCATATCATGTCACTGCACATTACGTTATATCATGAACTATTCATAGCACGCTAATATCTTTATGTAGGGAAAACATTTTTAAATTTTTACCCTTAGTCTTGCCTAAACCCTTACTGAGATCCTTCAGAGGACTCATCCGCTTAATTCTCATATTTTTCAGGTCTGGCTGATCCACCACATGCGGAGTAGCTTCGTGACGTGGTTAGGGTTTTTATTTTGTGCCTTAGAGGTACCTGTGTAGTGGCTTGTTCTGTTGGCTTGATAGCCGGGTTGTGACGGTAGATTTTTATTCGAGTTATGCTTATAGTAGTCATGACTAACAATGTTTACTTCTCTGGTTGTGTCTAGCAGCTGCAGTAGTGGGAGCGAGCAAGTGTTGGACTTCTAGGTACTCCATCACGTTAAGTAGATCGGGCTCTGTAAATGTAAATGACAATGTGCACGTAGACGTAGAAGCATTGTAACTACTATGTAATTTTATTGCTTCGACAGCGTAACGAGGATGTTTAGAATGCTATATTAATACTTTATTTCCCAGATGACCTGCACTAGGTTATTTGAGTAGGAATAGGTTAGACGCCGGTTTCCGCCACCCCCGTTTCCGCTCATCACGTGCACCTCCGGCAGTCCGGCGCGGGGGTGGTGGTAACAAGCATCCCAGATTTTCATAGTTATATATTTATGACACAGATAACAAGGTAAAAAATTGGTTAAGGAGTTTTGATTTCGGTGAGCACACAGAAACTCATATGGACATTTTTGAATGTTTGACGCAGATGTTTAATGAACACAATCAGGCAGTCCGACAAATCAGGTATGTGAGGAACATGCATCATCAAAGTGATTATGTACCAGTCAAAATAACATTATTGTCATCCCAATCTGGGGATGGTAGGAGATATAATCTGCCAACATCAAGCGAGGTAGATGCACTCACTGTTGGTCTGGATGAGGAGGAAGGTTATACGAGAGACATAGTTGTGTTCAAGAAAGATCATGGTGCACAACGAATACAAGTGGACCACCCTAAGTTAATGGCTCTTCACTTCCCTATTCTCATACCAAGAGGAGAAGATGGATACATGCAATGTATTAAATAACATGAAGGTAGAGGAAATGTTGTTAGAAAGTATGTGACAATGCATGAATTTTACGTGTTTCGATTGCATAATCGATCTGAGGTGTATTCAACGATGTTACATGGTAGACTGTAGTATGTGGTTTATGCTTACTGTGTATTCTAGAGGAGTGTTTCAACTTTTTATGAAAAAACCAAGATAAGTTTCGGTGTGAGGTGTTGTTTGGTCTACAGGACGTTGTTGCCCGAGGTGACTCAAATGCAACACGGTCTGGTCGGTCGTGTATATTACTGTCATCTTTCACCAGTGGTCCTTGATATATGATTCAAGCATACCAGAATGCGATGACGATTTGTCAATGGTTAGGACATTCTGATCTGTTCATAACAATGACATGCAACCCTAAATGGAATGAGATCACAAAGTTTTTAGAACTGATACCTGGACAAACACCCGAAGATAGGTTATATGTAATCTCATGAGTATTTGAGAAGAGACTGCATTCCCTGTTGCTTGATGTCACCAAGAGGCGAATGTTTGGAAAATGCGACGGAGGTATGTTAGTTACTGATGTTATATTATTTCATATTTTTTTGGATTATAGGATTAGGGTACTTATAGGATTGATGTGTGTCGGATTGTAGTTGTTGTTACTATTAAGTTTTAGAAACGGGGTCTCCCACATGCACATATTGTTGTCTTCTTAGTTGTTGTTGATAAATTAAAGGATGCTGAGTGCATCGATCGATATATATATGCCGAGCTACCAAGTCCCGACACGAACCCTATTGCATTTAACGCGGTTTCGACACAAATGATGCATATTCCATGCGGAAATGCAAATCCGCATTGTCCATGTATGTCGGATAATAAATGTTCAAAAAGGTACCCAAGTAAATTACAAATGGAGACCTCGATTGCCGAGGATGGTTACCCAATTTATCGTCGATGACCCAGCGGCTATACCGTGGTTAAAAAAGGGATACTTCTTGATAATAGATGAGTTGTCCCGTACAACATCGACTTGGTTGTCAAACATGATTGTCATGTATGTGTGGAGAAAACCAATAGAGATATGTGCATTAATTAAGTATCTATGCAAGTACATGTATAAAGGGTCCGATCGGTCCACAACTATAATAGAACATGATCATAGTGTATCTCAATCAACTGGGCGCACATCGATATAACATACATATGAGCTTAAACAATATATGGATTGTAGATATATATTTGTATCGGAGGCATGTTGGCGTATATTTGGTTACTTTATACACAAGCACGAGCTTGCAGTTGATCGGTTGTCATTCCATCTACCCAATGAGTAAAGCATTGTGTTTAATTCGACGTCTGACTTGAATGATGTCGTGCAAACGCATGCTGAAAGCGTAACAAAGTTTCTTAGTTTGATGGAGTGTAATCGTACTAATCTGAAAGCATGACAGCTAACGTATGTACAGTTCCTAAGTAGATACGTTTGGAATAAGCAGACAAAGTGGTGGTCACAACGGAAAAAGGGACATATTATTGGACGACTATATTTTATGCACCCGACAGTTGGTGAGAGATACTACCTTTGCTTATTACTGAATGTCATTAGGGGGCATGTGTCGTTCGATGACTTCCAAACTATGAACGGAGTGTTGCATCCAACGTACAGAGATGCATGCATGGTAATAGGGTTGTTAGAAGGTGATGGTGAATGACATGAAGGGTTACGGGAGGCGTCGTAGTGGGATATGGCTACCAACCTACATGAGCTTTTTGTCACAATCCTTACACTATGCCAAGTATCTGATCCAATCGCATTATGGATGAATAATAGGGAATTGTTGTCTGAAGATGTTTTGTTTAACTAGAGGAGGATCAAATGAAATCCCGAACTTATGTTAAGAGACGATGATATATTCAACTACGGCCTATATGAGATTGAAAAGTTATTAAATCGGTTGGGCCATTCACTGAAAGATTATGAAGGAATGCCATTTCCATATTTGAGTTCAATGGTCCTCGAGGACAACTCATTGATTTTTTAGGAACTGAACTATGATAGATATCCAATGAATGATGAACACACCACTCTATATAATGGTTTGAATGCGGAACAACTAAATGTATACAACTCTATCATTCGGTCATCTCAAAGGGGTAACAGAGGTTTCTTTTTTGTGTATGGCAGTGGTGTATAGGAAAGACATATGTCTGGAGGACTATATTGGCTCGAATAAGATCGGAAGGGAAGATAGCATTTGCCGTTGCATCATCTGGTATTGTCGCTTTGTTACCTAGTGGTAAAACAATGCATTCTTGTTTTAAAATATCAATCGAGATTGATAGAGACTCTTTTTTAAACGTAAAAACAATCAACTTCGCTAGCCGATCTCATAGGTCGAGTGTCGCTTATTATATAGGACAAGGCCCCAACGGCACATCGATATACTTTTGAAGAAATGGATCGATCTCTTCGTGATTTGATGCGTATGGAAAAACCAGGGTCCGATGATGTCATCTTTGGTGGTACAGAATGAAACTGTTGACATTATTAATAACTGAATGATGGCACGAATTGAGGGATAAATAGTTTCATACTTAAGTGCAAACATGGTATCACCAACATCAGAGAATATTGATGCACAAGTTAAGTTATACCCCGTAGAGTATTTGAACATGCTTAAGTTTTCTAGGTTATTGAATCATGAACTGATTTTGAATGTTAGTGTGCCCATAATCTTGATGAGGAACATGAATCATGCAAATGGTTTGAATGTTGGTGTGCCCATAATCTTGATGAGGAACATGAATCGTGCAAATAGTTTGTGTAATGAGACTCGAATGATTGTAACTAAGCTGTCACAAAGGGTTATCAAGGCAGAGATACTTTCTGGTAGTTCAATTGGACGACATTGTTTGATACCACGAGTTGAGATGGTCTCGTCTGATACAAAATTACCGTTTAAGTTATCCAGGCATTTGTTCTCAATCAATGTGTGTTTTGTAATGACAATAAACAAGAGCCAATGACAGACATTTAATAGGGTTGGTCTGTATCTGCACCAACCAGTGTTTAGTCATGGATAACTATATGTCACTACTTCACATGTCACTTCTCCTGATGGTTTGAAAGTGATTATTATTGAATCTGACGACCCGATTAAAATGGAATTCACTAAGAACGTTGTTTACACTGAGATATTTGACCGCTTGTACAGATAGTATTATGTTTAGTCACACTAGAGGTAGATTTCGATTAATAGTTATAAATTTTTTTTATATTTTTTGTTCGGTTACATTTTTAAGCAAATGGTTACAACAAGTTTCAATTCGCTATAAATACTTTTATGTTGTGTTACAAGTGGTTGATTAGCTTTTAATGCAGATGACAATGAGGAAGGCTACTCACCACATGATATCTGAACTTCATAAAATTGGGTATAAATGGTTTATCAAAGTTCGAGTTACACGGCTATGGGATGCGACACATATATCGAACGAAAGCTTTATTGGATTAAACATGGTTATGGTTGATGAAAATGTGAGTGTTGTTATGCATGTTTTACGTTTATATAATTTTGCCGTTCAAACTTCATTTTTATTTATGTGAATTTTTTTGTTGTTAGTCATTGTACTGATCGGGTAAATTATGTTGTAGAATGAGCACATAACAGCTCGAATTAGTCCCTCTCTTTGTGCCAAGTTCCATTCCATACTGAAAGAGAGATCTGTGTACTTGATCAAGAATTTTACGGTATCATTTGCGCCATCATACATGATGACCGTTCCTTATAGATTGAAAATATTTTTCACCCCATATACGGAAGCAACGTTGGTCAATGTGGACTGTCCAGAGTTTTCGAATCATAGCTTTGAGTTTGCGATTTCAAACATATTCCTGACCGTCATCCAAAGAACATCGTTTGCATAGGTTTTTTGTTAATTTAGAATATAAGTTTTATTCCGAACTGATTGTTTATGTAATTGCTTTTCTTATGTTTAAATCTGCATGACAAATATAATTGGTCAGTTATAACAAATTGATTCATCTAGGGATCAATCACTCAGAAATGGTGGCTCATCAAAGTTTCAAGCAATTTGGCTTAGCAATGAGAGGTAAATACACTTACTATCATACAACATACGTTAATTATATTATACTAACAATTGTTTTAATTTTTTTTATCAAGTGATTCTCGAATTGAGGTTGTTCTGTGGGAAATTTAGTTGATATGGTCATGGATATGCTGTTAACGGATATTACCATTCTAACTATAGTGGCAGTCACTAGCACATATGTTCAATGTTTTAAAGGTACGCATGCCATATGTTTTAGTTTTCCTTCTTTTACGGTTATCATTATCATATATATTGATTCATTTTGTTTGTTAAGCGACCAAGAAGTATTCTCTATCCACAACTTGTGCTACCAAGTTGTATGTGAACCCGGATGTACCCAAGGCAGCAACGTTGATCAATAGGTTACTGATTTTCGAACTCTATTGTCATCATCGTTATATGTATGTTTATATTTCGATTATAACGATTATTTCAGGGTTGATCAATAAAGATATGTTAATGTTGTTAACATCACTGCCAGTTGTAGTGTTCCACATATGGCAAGCCCATCAACGGTGATGACTTATCTCAGATGCTTGACTTTGGCAATGCTTGAGGAAATCTGTCATCGTGGATCATCTGACGTATGATAAAAGTAGTTCACATATTTATGTTTCACAATCCTCATACACTTATGTTTTCGTTACCTTGAACAATAGCGTAACTTCAGGGTTCATATAGTAATACTTGACGTGAACACTCAGTACCCTATGTGGTATCTAGCATGTCAAGTATGCATGCGCAAAGTAGTTTCTATGAGGCCAAAATATTACTACGAAAGTTGCATGAGTGAAATATGTGCCTCGGCCACCAAGTTATCAGAATAACCGTTTTTGTTTATATGTATTATTTTATGTTGTCGCATAGTTATTCTAATATTACATAGATTGGGTCATTGGTATGTTTAGTTAATAAGTTGTTACATCCATCGTTGTTGTGGGTACAAGCTCGAGGTTAATCTGCATGACCAAACATGTGAGGGGACATTTGTATTGTTTGATAAGGTGACAACTCAACTTATTGGGTGTGACGCGCGTACTATGTCTCGTACCGATTCGAGTGTACGTAGACTAATGTCATTAATTTCTTGTAATACCAAAATAAGCATGATTTATGATTGTTTAATAAAGCGACGTTTCTGATAGTGTTTTACTAAATGTTGTAGGTTGAAGTTCATCGAATAGTTATCAAATTATGTGGATTAAACATGATGTGGGATATCCAGATAATCAAATACAACTTTGCCAACAAGTTCTCCGGATTCACTGTCAAGAAGATTGCATAAATTAATTTTGCATCAGAATGTTCGGTATTGCTACGCTCAATTCGGAAGGTGAAAATATTTATTCAAACATGGTATAATTGCTTGGTAACGGTGTTTCGACATATCAAATGCCTTATACTTTTTGTTGTATTTTCGTATATGTAGCTTCAGATTGGCACACCAACATCTCAACTCGGGAAGAGACTAGTATGAGATGATCACGAATCATGTGAATCTTCAATGAAACAATAAGTGTTTATGTTGCTTACGGATAGATTACTATGTGTTAATGCATATGTCATTTTAGTTATACGCACGTAGTAGATCATTTAATGTAATCCTTTCTATTTATTGATGTAGCTTTTCCCAAACTTATTCGTCGAAGTTATCAAACGAAGATAATTGTGAGGTTTAAGAGAAAAAAATCACGAATGATGAATCTGTGAGGCATTGAATAAACAGTGATTAATTAGAAAGTAAAATTTATATGTGTGCAATATAACAATAATAGTTTATATTTTTACTGTATGCAGTTTTGCTATTGTAGACCATCCAATCTCAGAAACGCAACAGTGAATTGAATGATAAAAGTTTTTTTTTTTTTTTTTAGTTTAACTCACAATTGTAGTATTTTCTGCACTGGTTTAACTTTTGTATTATTTTCATCTGAGTTATGGATTTTGATTTGATAATTTATCAATAGTTTATTAATAATAACAACTGAAATCTCGTGCCGAAGACGGTCATGTATGCTAATTATATTTAATATCTAAATTAAGTAGTAAAAATAGACCTTTTAAAAGAATATGATAAATTTATATTTTTTTTATATTTCCCGTCCTCCATTAATTGTATCATTTGACTTTACTTTTTCAATATTCGATATTTGACTCAATTTTTAATAAAGATAAACAATATAAAAAAATTAAAAAAATATATATTTAGAAAATTTGGATATCAAATTGTAGTTCTCATATGAATTTTCTAATTTTTAATATCTAAAAATATATGAAAATAAATTATAAATTAAATATAATAAAAATATCAAAATAAATAAATGATACAATCTTTTGAGTAGGTCGAGAGTATAATTTAGTGGATATTTTGCGAGCCTGTTTGAATGTATGTGACGATTCACAGACCCCATAGGGGTATTCTCGTCCAATTTCGACCATAAACTTATTCTGTGGCCCGAACTTATTCCAATAAATAATTCCTTTCTTAAAATCTCAGCGTCCCGGTCTCTGTATCGCCACCGGAACACTGCCCACCGGATAAGGTTGCTATCTTCGCCGGCCGGCGATTCATGGCCGGCACGTGCCCTCGTGTCATTGGCTCCACGTTTCTTCATCTGCCTCGCCGACCAAGGGGGTTCCAACCTCGATTCTCACTGCAGATATCCGCCGCCATGGAAGAGGGTCCTTCATGTCTCTTTGTTGGACCCATTGATACCGCCAGCCAGGAGACCCTCGAAGCTCTCTACCGCCAGGTTTGCTTCAATTGGTACTTCAGAGCTTTATGTGTTCTCCCGTTTTCATTCCTGGTGTAGTTCTTTGTTGTCAAACTTAACGAACGTCCAGGTGCTTTAATGGAATATTCATCAAACTTCATCAGGTCATCGCCAACTTCAACCACCAATTGTTTGGAACCAATCAATAAAATACATTTTCTTTTCAGAAAAATTTCTCTAACTGAACAAGTTCATCGTTTATAAGGATGTTTGGGGTTGAATTAAGGGAGAAAGCCGGCTGACTTTATCTGTTTGGACTAACCGCTTATTTGGTTTGTGTTAATGGATTTATTCATTTATGTAATTATGAATTTGCAATTCATTCTTGAATACTTCCTTAAGGCTGTGCTCTTACGGTAATTCTTTGGGAAAAAATTGAAGTTTTTGAAAATTGATGAGTTTTTTGTGAGAAGAAAAGTTGAAGGGAAAAATTGATCTGATAGGTTTGTGAACAAAACTCCCCAAAATAACTCAACCAATTTATGTTTGTTAAGTTTTAGGGGAATTGAAAATAATTCTTCATATGAATAATCCATTGAATTAATGCGATTAGCTCCAACCAAATGAGATTTATAGCTCATTGATTGTCCATTTAACATTATCATCTTCATACTGCACCTTTACGCTACTATATTTGGCAGGACATGAAATTTATAGCCTCGGTTAACTGTTTGATGTTAATTCATCCAAAACTAGGAAGTTCTATCCGCATGTCTGCAATGATGCACCAGTCTTACCAGGGAGTTATGGTATGAAATTGTACTGATTCATTGATTGCTTGCTTCTTTGATGTTTAGGCAAGGGATTCGTACTACAGTGGCAAGCCTTTGATAGTAGATGACATGTTTGATAGAGTTGAGGTAAATTTATCCTTTTTGTGTGTAGGTGTTTTGTTTCTGTTTTCTATGTCGTTTATTTGAGTAATGCTCAAGGACTAAATTGAACAGTTAAAACTGCGGTGGTATGGTTCAAAATCTGTGGTGAAGTATCCTCGTTGCAGTATCAAGCGTCAGGCAGCTTACTCAGATGCAGCGGTAATTCTTTAGAAATGTTGTGATTTTTATAGATGATTGCTATTACTTCCTCCGTCCCAAAAAACTAGCAGTGTTTCTATTTGGGTTGTCCCAGAAAAGTTAGTATGTTTCCTTTTAAAGAAATTAATTAACACCTCTTTTACTTTATTACCCTCAATATCCTTTCTCCATCCAAACTATTTAATTTATCTTATTTGTCAATTTTACTTTATTAATCTTAAGTCTTGAAAATTCCTCATAAAAAAATGTCTTGAACACTCTTCACTCTTCATGCCTAGTCAAATGTGTCAATTTTCCGGGACGGGTGAGTACTTGTTTTGGTTTCTTGTAGTTGAATATTGAATTGAGTCTCTGGTTGTAGGGCAGGAAGACATATCTCAAGTTGCCACCTTGGCCAGCATTTGGGTCCTCATTTTCATGTTTGCCTGTTCCATATGTCTCGTGCCTGCAACATACACTGTTTTAGCTTATCAGGATGCAGTTAGTTTGGAAGTTTACTATGGCAGTCCAGGGCCTTCACTGGAGTCTCTTGCAGTAGTTAATGGGACTCTCTTAATGGCCTTTGGATCTCTGATTGCCTGTCAACTTGCATCTGCTGCAGGTAATATTTTCACCTTTATTTAGGCTAAAGAGTCATGAGAAGAAGGATTTTGTAGGACTACAAACTAACGTCTTGAGCAGGTTGATGGATATGGTTATGAGAATAAAAGTACTAGTTTGTTTCATTTTGATTCGGACGAGTAAAGTAAATGTAGCTATCCTAAATGGGAGATTTGGAAAATTTTCTAAGTTTTTTCTTGATAAATGTTTGAATATATAACTTGTTTATGATGATGCAAATACTTGTTTTCTGAATTTTAAAATACCCATGATGCAAATACTTGGTTTTGGATATTTCCACTTCAATATTACTTAAGTTTTTTGAAGTTCAGAAAACAATTTTTCCATTTTCAAAATCAAGATCTACAATCAACATTTATTAAAGGAAATTTGGATAAGAAAACTTGGAAAAAATTTCTAGACTAAACAGGCACGTAGTGTGTGTGTGTGTATATCCTGTTTAGACTCATTCTAGCGTACCTTGGCCTTTCAGTTCGTGTTCTTCAACGTCTTTGGAGAAATGACTTAGTAGCACTGAAGGGAACATGTCCGAATTGTGGAGAGGAGGTGGGACCTTCTTTTGGAATGTCTGTTTGTCATGTTATATCCTTTCTTTCTATTTCCCGATCTGATACTGGGATTATAATTTATAACCCTTCCTTGTACCCAATCAGGTATTTGCCTTTGTGAAAACAGATAAACCAAATGATCCTCGTCATAGAGCAGATTGCCATGTATGTGACTGCACTTTAGAGTTCTGCAGCAAAACTGAGGTACCGCTTCTCGTTTTATGATCTTTACTACTCCCTCCGTCCTATAAATTAAAAATTTTGATTTTTTACCTTGTGTTTGACTTAATTTTTAACAAAGAAGAGTTTGTTAAAAATAAATTTAAAAAATATATTTAGAAACTAGACACATTTATTTAACATATACATATAAATTATTTAACATTATATATTAATATGTTGAAGAAAAAAAATCATAGATTAAATACTGAAAACAAAAGAGTAAATTGCACCATCTATACCTAAATTATAGTTCGTGTTGTAAATCTATACCCGAACAAAATTTTGTTGCAAAAGTGGCTCTAAAGTATGAATATGTTGCAAATCTATACCTGCGAGT
>JBBYHH010224570.1:0-13265 GCA_038382905.1 Daphne laureola | reverse complement strand
TCCCGAACATATCCCAACTAAAGTAAAACCTTAACCTGCTCTGATACCAACTTGTCACCACCCCCTCCGTGCACGACACGGAGAAAGCGGACGTGCGGATGGAAAGGTGGCCGTCACGGTCTCTTTACCTTTCTCTACGCAGCCAGTACAATGGGTCATTTCCATAACCCGGTCCTTGGCTTGTAAACATTCATACAGAATAGTTTCACAGTTCCCAGCTAGACCACTTGTCAGTCAAACATCTATAAAAAATTCCACAGGCGTCCAAATTAATTTCCGTAAATGTTTATGGAAACTAGACACATAGGGCTACAACCAAATAAAATTTCATAATGTTTTGGCAAGCCAATTGGTACAGTTTATTCAGCCAAGTTAGCCCAAAAATGCTATTTTTCTGAATTTTGGCAGCACCTCATTTCTTTCTTGTAAATCAGACATTTGCAACAATTTATAGATAAACTGAGCTCAGCTCAGACCAGATACTCCGAAAGGAAGCTGCCTCTGGAAAGCATTCCCCAATAAAGTAAATATGCATCATCAATAAACACGGCATCAAACATACATACATCATCTGTCATTCATCAATTGACCAACATTGCATACATTTGTCAATAATGATTGTGTATGCTCTATGTATAATGCAACCTACATCTAAAGAGCCTTCTTTAACAGTAAAGCATACACTTCAATCAAGGAGTCGAATCTAATAGATTTTGACATTCACCACATGACACTGCTGCTACTGCTGCTGCCACTACACATCAAAGATAAGTGTTAACCATCAGTACATGTACAGTCATTCTATTTCTGGAATTCTGTACCGTAAACAATATTATCATCTGTAACGTCATTTTGTTTTCTATCAGGAACTCTCTTATATGTACATTTCATTAAACAATACATAGGAGCAACATCAGTACCTCGAAATCAAAATACAGTATGGCTTGGCAGAATCTCAATCCGCGGCCCTAGATCCTGATGGTCCTGAAATAGGGTATAAGGGGTGAGTTCTGGGGAGAACTCAGTAAGAGGTTAGGTGGAAGTAAGGGGAAAAATTGTTGTTCTATGCTTGTAATGACAATGTTAGCATGACTGTATGCAGTATACAATATAAATAATGATGCAAATGATATGCAATGGACAAATCAGATCAGACAGACAGTCACGATGGCCCCCGGTAGTTGTTTCCCAACCCCGGAGCTCTGTACAGAAGGAAGATAGTACTAGTGCGGGGTGTACGGTCCCCGTATTACCATCATCATTAGGTATACCTCCGTAATCACGCAGGTCGTGATACAGGGACCTGGCACATCATCAGAATTAGTCATCAGGTTTAACGGAATGGTCACATATATCATGACTGCGGAACCTGGAACATCAATCATCTGTCATCAATCATCAGGTCTACCGTGGTAATCATGCAGGTCATGATACCGGGACCTGGCACATCAGAGTCGATCGATATGCGACCGTAGAGCATCATCATCATATGGAGCTGTAGTCCCACATCAGTGTACCTGCAAGCCTTTACCCCTACCTTGGAACTAGACTCGGGATTCATAGGGCCCTACCCTCAGCCCGAGAGCTAGTTTCATCTAGTCTATATATACTAGGAGGGAACCAATGCATATATATAAGAAGGTTTATCCATTACCTGTGTGTAACAGTCCGTGCTTGTTTGTCCGTGCTTTCTGTTCAGTCACTATTCATTTGTTCTTGTTCAAGCTGTTCCTGTCGCTCTCTTCAATTTGCCAAGGATTGGATGAATTTCACTCATCCATGAACAGTAGCAATTTCACCCCAATTCCAGATTTCATCGATTTTGATGTTGTTGGAGCTCGATTCTTGTTGCAATGTTGTTTCTACAATGATTCCCACATGATTTCACTTCCACCTTGAGCTTGGAAGCTCAGAATAAGAGGTTTAGATTGAGAAGATTTGTTTTTAGAGAGAGGGTAGTGATAGGAGAGGAAGAACACTAATGAAGAAGAAGACATGAGCTCCCTCTTTATCAATTCTAGCGTGCCTGGCGTGATCCTGGTGTGATCCCGGCGTGATCCATCATGCCAGGATCCTTCTCATTTCCCTGCTGCCCCTTTTTCTACTCCCTGGTGTGATCATCATGCCTTGATCACGCCAGGAGCCTCCAAAATGGTCAGATGGCCGTTTTGCTCCTTCCTGGCGCCATCCATCACACCTCTATCACACCTCCATGATGTCAGGAGCTCCAAAAACGTCCTTCCTTACATTCTTTCTCGCATGGAGATCCGTGATGGTTCCTACCTCGTTCCATGGGAAAACTTATACATTATAACCTCCTAACACATGACATTTCATGCATTAAACCTTAACTTAACTTCCTTACTTAAAATTCATATTTCCTTGTACCTTAACCGTAGGAATCGAGTTTCGGTGGCGTAAAGTCGCCATCATAGCTTGGTGGCTGTAACATTCTTCCCCACTTAAGACTCTTGGTCTTCCGAGAGTACTTTCAGTCTTCCATATTTCTGGGGGTACCAGTTCATCATTTCCTTTCCGGTTTCCTGAGTTACTTCCCATTCAGAGTAGTGTGACCATTGCACTTCAACCACCAGGATCAACTTGTTCCTCTGCTTCTACATATCTTTAACTAGTAAGACAATCTGTATTTCTGTTCCACCTGTAACACTTCCACGGGTATGGTTCGAATCGAATTCAAGAATGCATTTCTTCGTTATACTCACCTGGAATGCATCATATACATTAGGCATATTCGATAGGAAAGCTAGTCAGTAAGCCATTTTCCAATTCATTTCAACATGTCACATGGGCTTATATACCGCGGTGCTAACTTGCCCCGTTTGCCACAATTTATAGTTCTTCTTTGTTGATGCCACGTTCAACCAGACTTTGTCATCAACTTTATTTCCAAGTCATGGCGCTACTTGCTCACATAGGTTATATTATGATTATTCGTAATCTCCTTCCCTACTTGAACTTTCCTTATCTTTTCCATTGTCTGTTCTATGACTTCGGGACCATTTCAGTCTTTTCCGTTACTTCGGACCATCAATGGGGCGTTACATATTTTTTCCCGCATGTATCGGTCTCACTTTTCCCCCGAAGCTTAGTGCGCAATTCTGTAACATATCTTTTATCATTTGAATCTTCCTTTCTAACTATTCATCGGTGTAGGGTCAATACGCTATACTCGAGTAGAGTCGCATGCCCAAGTCTTATAAACGTTATCGTGCGGTAAACTGTGGGTTCCTGTCCATTACAGTGGAATTAAGTTTCTCGTGTAACTATACAATCTTTCTGTCATGCAGTTGGGTAAGCTTCTCTAGTAGATCTGTTGTCTGGATAGCAAGAAATACGCGCACTCAGTCAGTCGGTCGATAATGACTTCTATAACATCATAGTGTGACCATGTCAGGCCAAACCCGTCAACAATTCATAGTGACATTACCCCATTTCTAGACAGGAATGGGTAACGTCTACAGAGTTACTGGCAGTCCCTGTTCCTCAATCTTAATTCTATAATTAGTAGCATACTTAGCCATATACACGGCAGTGTGCTTCCGTATACCCGACCATCAGAAGTGGAAATGCAAGTCATAAGGCTCTTCTCACTTCTGGAATAAACACTCAGTACGTTAAAATATGCCTCCTCGAGAACATCACCTCAGAGGGCCATATTGTTAGTTATCCATTGCCATGAAGAAAAGTTCAGTGCTGTTAGCCACATCTCAAAGTTTTCATTGCATCATCATTGTAGAACGTGCTGGTCATCCTTACATATAGAGGGAGTCGCACCAATACCATTTAGTCATCAGAATATTCAGCTCATATGGCACGAAGCAGTATACACTTGCATATTCAAACCCTTAGGTTCCACTTTCCTTTTCTCTCTTTACCTTGCATTGTGTCTCGGCACGGAACATCTTTTAAAACACGTTAGGTGTATTTCAATACAATGACAGGTGACTCATTCTCAGATCCTAGTGAACCTGGACAATATTCATACCATGCTTGCAGATTACTTCAGACTTCTCAATAGTCAGAATAACAGAACATCATTAGCGGTTCTCTCAGTACAAAAGTACCGGAACAGACCTATCTCATAGTAAGACGTAGGTGTGATAGATCGTGTGCTGGAGATGTCTCCTGAGAGACATTCTCATGCTCTTACATTTTCTTGAACAATTGCATTAATCGATGTCTCCACATCCCCCGGATGGAGATCTGTACGTATAGTTTACATCTCATCGGTAGAAACCGTGTACATATCTTCACGTCCTACTGGACGGAATCCGTTCTCATACTTTCACGTCTCATCGGATGAAAGTTCATACTATAATCATTTCCATTTCATTACCATTTACATAACCGTAATCATTCCATAACTGTGCATAATTCGTTATCATATCATTCACTGTGGACCAATAACAAACAAAATGGAGTTCAAATTCTCAGATGGTCCCAATGTATAGAACATAGCTCAATACATCCTGTATCTTTAAATTTCAGACCTCGGAATATCAGAAAAATAGTTGCATCGAACTCACCTCGAAAGGTGGTACTTTTGCATACATCAACATTGACATTTGGCAATCAGTAGTCAGTAATCAGTAGTCAATAATCAGTCTTCAGTAATCAATAGTCAACAATTGAGTGCTTCAATGTCCTGATAATTAATCATGTATGGAGAACGCATCTCAACACATACATCACTACTTCGCATTATACCCTCAATTTATGCAGTACATGATTGCCCTTTTCGGCAATATAAAAGGTACAGTCATTACGATTACTGTCAACCTATAAGCATATGTGATGTCACTATTTCACAATCCTGTAACATATACCTACTTACCGTTCCTTCATCTCATTAGGAGGGTAAACGTTTACCCATGATTAGCAATTACATTCCCGTCATCCCGTAACCAGTACAAAACATCCACCGATCATATATCATACCAGTGCAATGACCGATCCAACATTAAATAGAGTCGGAACATCACGTATGTGTACCACAGAGTGGTACCGATATAGAACATACTGCTAGGACCATTTTGTCACTAACAGAACTCTGGAATGAAGCATCATATTCTACTCCCAGAGCAAACTATGCATATGATCTATCTCACAATCGGATGGAGCTGTCGTAGCGTATTACAGAATCATTCTTTTAGTGCTAGTCATCAATTTCCAGAAGTTGGGACTATCATCCCTCTATACTGTGTAATCAGACTTAGATTCGATTAACTCATCCTTTCTTTTCTTCCCGTAAGATTTCAGTTTCAATGGTTGTCTGTAACTTAATTCAATCAGTTAACACATTCCATAAAACTGGAGAACTCACTTGCACCAATGAATTGTTACCCTCGAACCACCGTCTGTAAAGCGGGAGAGGTAGTTTAACTACCTTCTTGAGCCTTTCGGTGGCATCCCATCCTCCGGGTACATCTTATTATACCCTGAGTCAATTACCGATCTTTCAACACGGCAACCACAGACAGTACCGAGTCCTAGGACTATACGGTACCCACTATCACAACCTGAACTATACTTATCAATTCCTCATATATTTTCCATATTTTTTTACTTATTCTTCTTTCATGACATTGGTGTGGAGCGTAAACACTTTCTGTCCGATCACCTTGTCAATTTACATTATCATTTTCCTTTCCCAGTCTATTCATAACCATAAAAAAGGAACACTTGGTGCTCACTGCACCCCATGAACTTATTCTTCACATCATTTGTATTATTTTAGGCACTTCATGCTGAACCATTGCAGAATATATCATCAGACAGTACATAACAGAGGTCCTGGTGGCGTCCCAGATGCGACATCTGAGGACCGTTAACATTCAGTCTGTGGTCATAGAGGATTCATGCATATAGCACAATCTCTGTACATTTCACATTATTTAGGAGCTACCTTTTCTTGCGGCTGCTCAACTTAGAGTCACGTTCTTTATAGATAACTTTACAGTTTCCAGAATCCATGATCGTAGAGCTGACAATTCTTGCAATTTAGAACATTACCATCATCAATACTATCATAATTGTCATCATTATAATCATCGTAACATTCATCATCATAATCATTAACATAAATCAGATCCAAGGTGTCATTCCAGTTCCTGGATCCTCTGTCGGTGTGATGGTGCACATTCTATTCGTAATAATCCCAGCACTCGCAGAAGGCTCTCCGAAACCTAACCTGCCACTGTGAGGGAATTTGAGCACTGGAAGTGCTCCAATATCATTAATCTATTAGCACCCATGGCGCTCTGTACCCTTGGCTTTTAGGCCCTCAAAACATCTTCTGTGTCATCATCAGTTATAGTTCTATCTCAGCAGCGTTGCTCATTTCATCACTTGCCATAGTTCTGTAATCAACTTTACTGATCGGTCAAGGACAATAATTTCTAACCGTACCTTACACACTTGGGGGTGCCTTCTTTCATCATCTGTATCATCATGATCTATGTCATTCTCGGCATCAACCCCGACATCGGTGATAAGACCGTCAAGCTCATCGCCATCAAATTCATCATCAATCACATCAGTACAATCTTCATCACTGTCATTTTCATCATATGTGGTGTCCTCCTAGGCTGATCGTCCGGGGCACCCAGTCTTTCCCTCGGTATGAGGGTATCAGTAACCATCTTCAGCTGCCTTAGCTCCTGCAGGAGGTTCTCTGGAACCTGCACCTGCGGTTGTAGTGGGGAAGCTATCTATGTCAGTGGAGAAGGACCTACATTTCCTACCTCCCGATGTTGACCTCGATGTACGCGGGTCCTTACTATTTCCTGTCCATTCGATAACATAACATACATATAATGGTTAACACATAAACTTAGCAATAGCAGTGTATCCTATGGCTCTATAGAGTTGATGTAATGTATGATGCATGATGCAAATTATCACACAGAAAATTTACATCAAACACTTCACACAACAATACAATAAGCAATAGACAACCCTACATTCTTCATTTCCTGTTCATTCAACCAGTACTTTACTCAAGTTGAGCATGTCTAGATCAGCAGCCCATAATTCCACAACCCGTTCCAGGGTAGTTCACATAAGAAAGATGCCCCTTCCCTAGGTGAATTATGCCGGATCCGTGCGGTGGAACAGAAGCCTGCCTCCCAAACATATCCCAACTAAAGTAAAACCTTAACCTACTCTGATACCAACTTGTCACCCCCCCCGCGCATGACCCGGTGGAAGTGGATGTAGGTCCGGAAGGGCGGCGATAACGGTCACTTTACCTTTCTTTACGTACCCAGTACAAAGGGTTGTATCCACAACCTGGGCCCTAGACCCCAGTTACAACAATAACAAACAGTTTTACGATTTTCAGCTAGACCACCTGTCAGTCTAATATTTATAGATAATTTCATAGGCGTCCAAATTAAGTACTGTAAATTTTTCTGGAAACTAGACACACAGGGCTACAACCAAGAAAGATTTAATAATTTTTGGCCCAGCCAATTGATACAGTTTATTCGGCCAATTTAGCCCAAAATGCAATTTTATGAAATTCGGCAGCACTTCATTTCTTTCCTGCAGTTCAAACAATCATAACAATGTACAGATAAACTGAGCTCAGCTCAGACCAGATACTCCGAAAGGAAGCTGACTCTGGTAAGCATTCCTCGAATAAAGTAAACATGCAATCATACAATATTCATAGGCATGTGATCAATATCTATAAACGTCAACATCATTAAAATTCATCAACTGTGCATCATTCATACACTTGACAATAATGATTGTCTATGCTACATGTATAATGCAACCTACGTCTACAGAGCCTGCTTTATCAATAAAGCATACACTTTAATCAGGGAGTCAAATCTAAAAGATTCCGACTATCACCACCTGACACTGCTGCTGCTGCCACTACACATCAAAGATAAGTGTTAACAATCAGTACATATACAATCATTCTATTTCTGTAAATCTGTAACATAGACAGTAACATCATCTGTAACATCATTTATAACGTCATCTTTAACATTATATGTAACTTCATTTCATTCTCTATCGGGAACTCCCCTAATTGTACATTTCATTAAACAATACTGAGCAATGTCAGTACCTCAGAATCTCAATACAGTGTGGCCAGGCAGAATCTTAGTCCGTGGACCTAAATCTCGATGCTCCCAAAATAGGGAGATATAAGAGGTAAGTTCTCGGGAGAGCTCAATAAGGGGTTAGGTAGAAGTAAAGGGGAAAAATCTTCATTCTTACCTGCAATGAGAATGTTAGCATGACAGTATGCAGCATACAATATATATATATAATCATGAAAATGATATGCAATGCACATTTCCATTCTTTCATTCATTCTTTCATTCTTTCTTTCTTTCATTCTCGACGGTCCCCGGTGATTGTTTCCCAACCCCGGAGCTCTATAGTGGTGTGTAGTACTAGTGCGGGGCATACGGTCCTAGTATACCATCGTCATCAGGTCTACCACCGTAATCACGCAGGTCGTGATACTGGGACCTGGCATAACATCTGTCATCAATCGTCAAGTGTTACGGAATGATCACGTATAACGTGTCTCCGGACCTGGAACATTAATCATCAATCATCGATCATCTGTCCACAATCATCAATCAATCAATAGTCAGGTTTACCATGGTAATCACGCAGGACGTGATGCCGAGACCCGGAACATCAATGATGATCGTTGTGCGACCGCAATGCATCATCATCGTAGGGAGCTGTAGTCCCACATCAATGTACCTGCAAGCCTTTACGCCAACCTTGGAACTAGACTCGGGATTCACCAGGCCCTACCCTCGGCCTGAGAACTAGTTTCAACCAGCCTATATACCATACATAGGGAGTATTACATATATAAGAAGGTTGAGCCCTTACCTGTGTATAACAGTTCGTGCTTGTCTGTTCGTGCTTTCCGTTCAGTCACTATTCATCCATTGTTGCTCAAGCCATTTTTGTCGCTCTGAACAATCATACAGTTCATCAGAATCATTTCACATTACTTTCATAATTTTTCTTCATAATCAACATTTGGCCCAAAATACCGATTCGGCCGTTTCTTATCTGTTATCCATGAGATTCCATATATAAGTAATATATCTAAGTATATCACGATCCGTGCTTTAACATTGCATTTTCTGTGGCAAGTCATCAATATATTCCATGTTGAACATTTTAGCCCATTTCTCTAAAATAGGCCAAACCTTTTCCAATTCCTCAATAACTTCATATTCATGCATTTCAATCCGTTCTACAATCAATCATACATTAACATTCGAAATTTCATCAACATTCATCAATTTCTCAATATTGTCCATTCTTGGACTTAGCCCATATCTCTATCATAGGCATTGATTCGAAACTCATTCCAAGAATTAAAATTGCTTAGAATCATCATATAAATATAATTGAAGCATCAAAATATCAGACTCAGACACTTTAATTCTACACCAATTCCTTTGAACATTGCCCTAGCTCCACGATTAAGCAATAATTGGACATGAGTACAAGTATTAATGTTGTCCTAAATCCATACAAGAACAACAATTAAGCATCAATTTATCCTTCCCTTAATTTTCATTCATCAACCTCCAAGAACCCTAGATTCCAATTCTTCCAATTCATGATGTATGGATGGTTCAAAGCATGTTTCTAGCTCAAATTCATCATTAGAACATACTAACCTCTTCAATTTTCCAAGGATTGGATGAATTTTCCTTAGCCAAGAACAGTAGCAAAAATGCCCCAATTCTGGATTTCTTCAATTTTGATATTATTGGAGCTCGATTCTTGTTGCAATGTTGTTTCCACAATGATTCCCACATGATTTCACTTCCACCTTGAGCTTGGAGGCTTAGAATCAGAGGTTTAGGTTTAGAGGATTTCATTTTAGAGAGAGAGAAGAGAGAAGGAAGAATGAATAAGAATAAAGAGCAGATCACGTGTAGCTTCTTTAAGAATTCTGGGTTCCTCGGCGTGATCCATCACGCTGTGGACTCCTCAATTTGTCAGCTGGCCAGTTTTCAACTTCTTAGCATGATGCCCAGTGTGATGATCACGCCTTGATCATGCCTCAAGCTCCAAAATCATCAGCTCATCATTGTTTTGCTTCCTGGCATGATCCTTGGCGTGATGCTCACGCCTTGATCATGCTCTGGACCCCAATTTCCACCAGCTCGCCATTTTCCTCCTTCCTGGTACCATCCATCACACCGGGAGCTCCAAAATTTCTATTCCTTCCGTTCTTTCTCCTGTGTAGATCTGAGGTGGTGCCTACCTCGTTTCATGGGGAAAATTATACTTTATAACCTCCCGACACGTAACATGTCATGCACTTAGACCTTGACTTAACTTCCTTACTTAAAGTTCATCATTCTTTGTACCTTAACTGTGGGAACCGAGTTCCGGTGCCGTAAAGTCGCCATCCTAACTTGGTGGCTCTAACATTCTCCCCCACTTAAGACTCTTGGTCCTCCAAGAGCACTTTCAGTCTTTCATTTTCTTGGGGGTACCAGTTTTTCATTTCCTTTCTGGTTTCCCGAGTTGCTTCCTGCTCAAAGTGGTGTGACCTTTGCATTTCAACCACCGGGATCAACTTATTCCTGTGCTTCTGTGTATCTTTAACAAGTTAGGCAATCGGTATTTCTTGTTCTAGTTGTATCACTTCCACTGGTATGGTTTGAATCAGATTCAAGAATGTACTTCTTTAATATACTCACATGGGATACATCATCTACGGTAGGCATATTCGGCGGCAAAGCTAGTCGATAAGCCACTTACTAATCCGTTTCAATATCTCACATGGCTCCGTACCGCGGTGCTAACTTGCCCCGTTTGCCAGAATTAACGGTCCCTTTTGTTGGTGCCAAGTTCAACCAGACTTCATTTCCAACTTTAATTTCAAATCATGGCACTACCTGTTCCCTTAGAATGTAATACGATCATTCGTAATTTCCTACGTACTTGAACTTTCCTTATCTTTTCATTGTCTCTTTTATGACTTCGGGGCCAATTCAGTCTTGTCCGTTACTTCGGACCATCAATGGAGCGTTATGTATTTTTTCCCACATGTATCAGTCTCACTTTTCCCCCGAAGCTTAGTACGCAACTCCGTAACATATCTTTAGTCATCTGAATCTTCCTTTCTGACTGTTCATCGGTGTAGGGACAATATGTTAAAGTCACCCCCTAGAAAATGGTTAATTTCAGAGAAACTTGCCGAGGGGAAAAATCTCTAATTAATGAGAATTTCTTTTACACGCGTGCGAAGCACATTTTCTGATGTTTTCCCCATCACCTGGGAAGTGAGTTGAGATATCTCTGAATTATTTCACATCAGGAGATTAGAATATGGGTACCAGACCATTTTACCAAAAATCACATCGGAAGGGTAAAATGGTGATTTCAGAGAAATGAGTATAATGGTACTGTTAAATGAAATATATGTTCTGAGAATTTATTTGGAGCATATTTTGAGTGTTTATGGTGATTTATAATATTTTATGAGTTCTGGGATATTTTACCAAAAATTGGGTTCGGATGGCAAAATGGTCATTTCAGAATAGTTGACGGAAAAATAATTGTTGGGTTGTTACTAATGGGCCGACGGTTTTATAAATGATGGGCCAAGGATTGGTCATTTTGGTAGGCTTAAGTGAAGTATTGAATAAGTAAAGGAAATGATATAAAAAGAAGTGATGATTATGGCCAAATTTTTGGTATTCCACTTGTCATGGAATCAAAGGTGAGAATCCTACATAAAATCCAATATAAAGGCTCACATAAATTTGGAAGAGATAATTCTTGGACATTATCTATAAGAAAAAGAAAATAGAATTAGTATTTGGTAAGATAATGTAAATATATATGGAAGTAGTACGAAGTAGTAAGTGAAAGAAGTAAACAAAACACAAAATACTCTCTTTTTTCTACCTCTTAAGGCCGGCCCCTTTGGTGAACATTCTTGATGATTTTTCATCAAGTCTCTCCTTAATCCAAGCTTCAAGTTCAAGATTCATTCAAGGTTTAACAAGGTAATGGATTTCCTTGTCCAATTAGTGAAGTTCTAAGCTTCGATCTTAAGTTTAATCCATCTCTACTTCTCTCACTAGAAATCGATTTTGGAAGGGAGCTCTTGCCAATTTTTCTTCACCAATCCTTCATAGATCATGGAGGTAAGCTCAAATTCTTGATGGTTATTAAGTTGGTGAAATTTTGGCATTGATTGGAAAGTATGTTCATGAGAAACTTTGGATTCAAGATAAAACCATGCTTGATTTGTGTTCTTGGGTATATGTTGAGCATGTTTTATGCTTGAATGATTATGAAAAGCATGATGGATGATAATTTATGCATGAGGCCGAATTGATGAATGGAAAATGCATGTTTAAGTTGGTTGGTTTATGATGAAGAAATAATGTTAAGTATCATGATGATTTAAAGTTAATGGATGATTTAGAAAATCATTAATGAGCAAAATATGTATGGGCCAAAAGTTGATGATGAATATACATTATGATTTTTTTTGAATATTTGTTAAAGAATGATGTTAGTATGTTGTTTAGGATGGATTAAGGTTGTTAGTTGGTTTGGAAAATCATTTTTGGAAGGAATGGTTGAAAACCAAAAGTTGATGGGCTTTTCTAGAAGCTGGCCGAAAGTTAGGGTTTGTTTTGGGGAATGGTTGGTTGTTAATTTATGGATTATATGAAGTTTAAGTGAAGAAAAGAAAGGTTAACGGCTAAAGTAGCAAGTTTGATGAAGTTTTGGTAAGAAATGCAAAAGGTCCGAAACGTTTGTTGAAAAATTGAAACTTTTGGTGTTTTTGGTTAATTTGGAGTTTTATGGATTAAGTGTCATTTTATGAAGTTAATTAGTAATTTGGTAAAGCAAATAAAGGTTAAGGATGAGAAATGACACTTGTGGAAAATTTGGGGTGGTTTTAAATAGAAACCGAAAGTGTTGGGCGAAAGCCGAAAAAAATCTGGAAAGTAGCGACTTTTTGGGTGATTTAGTTGTTTAAGTTGAAAAAGTTGACAAAGATGGAATTTTTGTAACTTTATGGAAGTTTTGAGTAAAATTGCATGTTAAGAAAAAGTTTACTAAGTATGTCAAAATTGAAAAAGTAAGTAAAAAGTAAGGTATAAGGAATGTTTTGGTAACTTTGGCATTATCTGAAATTATGGGCCAAATTTGTAAGTTCCTAAAAAGGTTAGGGACTTGAAGTGTAATTATGAGGTTTAAGGTAAAAA
>JBBYHH010224569.1:0-22076 GCA_038382905.1 Daphne laureola | reverse complement strand
ATGTATGAAAAAGGGCAGCTCTGTTACAGAAGACCTACTACCAACTTCAAAACTTCAAAACTTCAAAATTTCTTTCTATATCCCTCCCTCCACATGAACCCATGAAACTAACTGCCCAAAGATAACTCCTGCAACTTGTTTGCCATATCTTTCTTACCAGTGGACTCTAGTTCATGTTTCATTCGGGTTACCGAAGAACTCAACGCACCGCAGGCCTGAACAAATGAGTCAGAAGCGCACCCGAAACTCTGCACCTCCAGTTGTATTCCATCAATGCAGGCAGATATTTTCTCCAAACTCGACTTAATGGCATCGCCCTCTTGTGGTGGGTACAAGGAAGCTCCAACCTCATCGATTTGTTCTCCTATCTCCCGACACAACTTCAATAGTCTCTCCAGAGAATCTACAAACCTACCACTGTCCTTGGTAGTTTCCAGCTTCAGCAAGCCCGTGATGGTGCGGATAAGTTCCTTCAAAGTTGCAAGCGTCTCGGATACAACATCTGTTGCTAGTAGAGCAACTTCCATTTCCTCAGCTGACAAATCATTCCCAAGTTCATCTTCTATCGGATCATCAGTTTCGAGCTGGCTCTCTGTACCACCAGAAGCATCGTCAGAAGCTTGTTTTAGCTCCTTCATTTCACGGAGAACATCCTTCACTGACACGGCAACTTGAGTCATCGCACGCCCAATTGCTGTTATATTTGTGGCAGGGGCTTTCTTAAGAGCAGAGCATGACTCCCACACTGATCCAACAAACTGCGGGATTGAAGTCTTTTTATCATTATCAGCAATTCCTGCAAGTTTAAAACATGTCATTACGAGTACAATCCAAGAAACTCATATCATAGCCACTCACACACAAAGAGAAGTGTAGAAAAAGTCATACTATGTTACAAACAAATGTGCTTTGTTTAAGGCGGATAGCCTTGCATATTGCAGGTATAAGAGATATAGCATACATGCTGCAACAGATGCACTTATGCACCTGACTCATTTGGTTCAAGACTTCCACACTCATAGTACACCCATAACCATGCAACACAAGGAAAAAAAGTGCAGAGATGATCTATACTCCCATAGAGTTATTTAGAATCACAATACTTGATACAACTAACACAAACATTCACAAGCTTGCAGCAAGTATATGGATGCTAAAACATGAAAGTCCTTTAGGCCAGACAGATCAAACAAAATTATGTGAACAGATACTAACCTGATGGACTCTTCAATGGTTTGTTTAAGTAAATGGCAACAAGAAAAAAGGGGAGAACACGGCACACAATTTCAAGGGGATATGATTCTGCAGCAGAAAGTTTCTAGACTGGAGAAATGCAAGGAGCTAATGCACCCTGAGTTGCGAGAGAATGAGAAAACTGTTCACTAGATTATTGCAGAAGGGTGTCACAAGACCCTCACAGAAACAACGATCTTTAACGCCAATATGGATACTCCTTAACCTTCTACTGCTAGATTCCCCAATGGCCAATCCCCTATCTCAAGTTTCAACTATTCGCAGGTTCATATCATACCACGTGAAACACCACTCTCTTATCCAGCATAGGTATAAAAGTTAGCAACTTAGACCTTGTCCAAATCATAGCAGTAATTAGACATGGACTCCTACACGTGTGGTCTGTAGATGACATGAAATATTTAGGTTACAAGAAGAATCAATATCTAGACAGAAAATTCACATCTCATCGTTCCTAAGAACACCGACCCCAAGATAGTTGTGATTAAGTTGTTGTTGATGATGATGATGATGATCGTTTTTTTTTTTTTTATACATTGGGGATGGTGGAGACTCGAACACTAGACCTCCACCTCATGTCCCATGAGCTTAGCCACTAGGCTAGATGCCCAGGACTGATGATGATCGTTCCTAAGAACCCAACCATTTAAAAATTCCAATAGATATTTGTATTAAATAAAGGGAAGTACTATAAAAGAGCACAGACAGAAAATCATTTTAGCCACCGTTAGCAGAAAAACCACCGGATCACATGTGCATGCTTAAAAGCTGCTTAATGCGCAATCATGAAGGCAAGAAATGAATTTGTTAGGTTTTATGAACAAAGCCAACTCAAAGTTGGGATACTTACCGTATAAAGAGATTGATCCATTCAGTAACTTAAAACTGGAAGCCACAACTTGCTTGACAGATTCATGAATACTCAAGGAAAGTGTTGGGCCAGCACCAACAGTAGTTCCATGGGAAAACAAAAGGAAACCGTGCAGCACATTGAAGTATGAATCCATATTCTCCTCACTTTCTTTGGCTTTGGGTTCTTCACCAGTCACAAGCATCCCAACTGCAACAAATTCCAAAACGGACGTTCAAACTCAAAGCAACCACTGCAGAACGAATAGACTGTAGAGACCCGGAAATTATTCAAAGAGAAAGGGAAGGAATGAAGTACGAATAGTAGCTTGCTTGGAGAGCTGTTCGCCCATTTGAACGACCTGGTTCCAGGTTACTTTCTCTGTGGAGGAGGTTGGCATTTGATCGAACAGCTGGTGAACGAATCCAACAATTATGAGCGTAAATCACAACAAAAGCACGACGCTATGTGGGAATTGAAGCTACTGAACAGTGTTAGGATACCTGTAAGGATTCATGGACGGTGTTCAAGTGCGAAGCGAGAAGTTGATTCAGCCGCTCTTTCTCTGCGTTTCCCATACCTCTCTCTTCACCGCCTGCCAGCCACCGTGCCGCGCCGTCAGAACAATCGTCTTCCTCATCGAGGTTTTATGATTGTCAAAACCTATTACTCACCCATTACTCCCTAAACTAAAATGATTCGTGCATCTTAGTCCTTAGGTTGTAATTTAATACCTTTACTTAATCACTAAACTATACTACTATAAGTATGTAAATTTAAGGGAGAAAGGTTGATTTTGCTACTAATCTTTAAAAAATCTCTCATTTTACCAATAATTTTTTTCTGGGGTAAAAATGTCATCAATATTTTATTAAAGTGCTAAGTTTGTTACTCGATGTCCGGTTATGAAGCAATCAACGACTTGTGGATGTGGAGACAGACAATCACGAACGATGCGCCAGAGATCGGGCAACATATCGGTGGCTCGGGTGGTAACGGATTAGAGTCTCATTCAACTGAATCGAGGCAGGTAAGGCCACGTTTCCATCATGGTTTGTTGCGATTAGTGGTATTCCAGCATTAGGTGAGCGAGAAAAAGACTGATTTTGATCTGGTAGAGGTTTGGAAAATGTTGCGGGATCATTTTTCTTTCCAAGTTAACGATTCTGTCATGTCATGTTGCGCCGTCGGCTCAGTAGTGAAAGATTTACCCATAAAATAAAATATTCCTTATTAATGACACTTTTACTCGAAAAAAATAGCAGCAAAATGAGATATTTTTAAAAGGTAAGTGGCGAAATTGCCTTTTTTTTCTCCTTATTTGACTAATTCTTGGCTCGTTAACTTGTTGTATATGAAATTAGCGTCATTATTTAACAACTAAGCCCTTAGTTGCAATAATATAGACCTTCAATTATAACTCGTGCATTTTATGCATTCAAACAATAATCACTAGCGTTTTTAATGCCCTAAACTATAGTGTGTAGTATTTGACAACAATTTGTTTATGTTATTAAGCTTTGAAAAGATTATCCAATAAACTACAACTAATTGAAACAATTCTTACAGAACCATAGTCTATCAAGCCTTTTGGTATCTTGGTACCTTGAATTATAGTAAGTGAGGCATTTTTAGTCAATGGAGAAGATTGGATGTTGAAGAGACAAAATGCATTAAAATGTTTCATCATTCTCTGGTTTTCATTAACTAGACAAATTGAACCATTCAAATGTTGGGCAGGCAAACCCATCTTTAACAGTACAACTTTACAATTACAGATACCTGAAAATGCACTGCTAATCCTGAAGGGAAGCCAACCTAATAATTTAGCAAATCCCCACCCCACCCCAGCACAACAAAATCCTGCATCTCTACCTGCTAATCTACATCCCACAACATACTCACTGGCTATGTGCTCCAGACCAGACCATCATTCTGTACCAAAACAAAACAAAAACAAAAACAAAAAAACCACTGTCCATCTACCTTGCTATTCTTCATTATCATACGCCTGAATCGTCGCAGGCTGTTTCAGAATCCTTTTCCTGTCAGAAAAAAAACTTGCCCTTGTTGGGCGGAAGCCATCTCATATTCTTACAGTGATTATCGCCGCAAAGAGCTCTACCTTCATTTTACCTTCCAGAACTCTCTTGGAATCAAGATAACTTGGAAAATTCTTGATACCTCATTTGATCTCTACAATGCTTTTCTCCCATTCAAATACTCCAGACTTCTCCAGGTCAACGTGTGATAAACACTGCAAGTCCGGCTGTTGGGTTCTGAGCTTGTTTGCAATCATGATTAGAAGAGTTTGGCAGGCATGGAGTTCATCAAGATTCTGAACGTAAATCGGTTCTGGCGAATGGTCATGCTGCTCTCCATGATACGACCTGCATTGATGATGAAATCAAAAGTTCAATCTCAACAGCACAAAGGATTGTAGGAAGGATAAAACAAACGGTATACAAAGTCATAAAAAAGGGATTCACGTAAACCATCATTAGAAATGATGTCTTCCATCAATTACAAGCCATTTCTAAGCTTGCTGTTAGTGTGGGTTAAAGTTTTACTATTACAGACAACCATGAGTTCCATTCACAACCACAGATGAAAATGGAGCCCTTAATCATTATCAATAATCGAGAATTAGCTAGAGAAAATTAATAACAGTGGCTGATCTGTTTTCCAGATTCAAAGAAAAACTAAAGCATCAACATTGATAAAAAGAAATAGGAGCTGTAGCTTAATGGACGACAGGAGTATGCTTATTAGGCTTTCGGCCTAAGTTCTCTCATTGTTTGGGCTGGTTCACAGGTTGTTTAGAGAAAAGAAAAAAGTTGGGTTAGCAAGGTTCTAGTGACAGGTTTTTGTTTCCCAGTCTAAATATTCCATTAAACAAGCAGTTTACAACTCATTCCATTCTTTTCACAACACCAGGAAATCTTCTTCAACCTGGTCACCTCCAGAGAACTCACCAATCTTAGCATGCAAGAAATTATAGACTACAGTAAACCCCAGTAAAACACTAGCGTTCAAAATGAAGAAAATAAGTTACCATCTCCAAGAAGGATTAGCTTCAGGTGGCATTCGTATCCTCACGCATGATTCAATCACTGATCCATTACAATCCAGCATAGAATCTGGCCCTGGTCACATAAAGATGTTTATGTAAGGATATAGAGTGGTGATTCTGCTTTCTAACATCAAATAATCTTAGAGCAGTACAGACACTAGAGTATATTCAATGTAGATAACATCATAAACACATGTACTACTTCAGAAACACATGCATCATTTGAGAATGCAAAACGATTATTACCGAGGTTGTATATTACAAGTAAATGACGATAACCAAAATCTTGCAGCTCTAAGCCAGAATAACAGACAAATACTATCAGAAGATGTGGTAACCTATCTGGACCAAGCTTGCCTAAACTGATGGACAAGGCTAGTGGAAGCAAATCTGATAATAGAAACTATGTCTCAATCAAGTTAATAGTGCACGCTGCAAGCACAATAGAAAACCCATAATCCTCTCATGCATTTCACCTCAGACTTAAAGACAGACATTTAAGCAGAAAAACAAAAACTAAACAATTTGAGGTACCAGAAAGGGCCAGAAGACAGAGTGCTGATACAACGGATGGAAGAAATCTGCAATCTCTGTTAAAAAGCTGCTGGAGGTAATATATATTCACTGCCAGTATCCATCGACTGTGGTCACTCAACCCAGATCTTCCATGTATATACTCCAACAAAGATTTTAAGTTCTTCAAGTCACATCTTTTAGATGCATTCAAATGATTGAGGTTTCTAGAAACTTCTCCACATATTACACACGCAGTCAGCCAACGTAACAGTTTCAATGTCTTAGGCTCCTCATGCTCGGAAAGCGATTCCTCGAATATTCCCAAACCATAGCTACCATCAGGCTTGAAATTTTTTCCTGAATCAGATCTCTGGGCAGTAGAAGTTGCCCAATAAAGAAAGGTAGAGAGTTTTTCATGTTTCTGCAAGATAAACCAAAGGAAGTTTGTTACAAGGATGGTGTAACAAATAATCATCACTGTTAAAGGTTCGAATCAATGAATTAAACTATGATAATTTTGGTAATACTTGCACGATTCATACAAGGGAAAATTGAGTTGGAGGAAGTGACTGTTACCATGAAGGAAATATCAATAGGAGGTATGCTCATAAGTACAGCCTCAAGTCCAAGCTCTGCCTTTGCACTACTCTCCTTCCCATAAACAGTTTGATGAATCTGAAGCAATCTTTCAGATGATAAAGAGAAATGAGACTGGTAATCTTCCCTTTCTTGAGATATCATCAATGTTGATATAATTATACGAAACGCCGGACAAACCAACTGAATACTTTCCTCTATCAGCTTCATGCTACCGACCAAAAGATCGCAGAGATGTAATGTTAGTTCCATCAGTTGCTCAAAGGCATATCCTTTCAGCCACTCGTTGATGGATTTCCATGAAGTAATGCGTGAGACAACCTAGTCCATAAAAACAAATACACAAGAGCAAGTTAGTCAGCATAAAGAAAAGGATTTCCTTTTATTTTTTAAGAAAAGAAATGTAAAAGCCTGTTTCTGATCCCTAAAATGACCAATAAAATTAAAATGCTCAAAACTATTCCGCATAGATGATGGAATCAAGCCCCTTAGCTATTTATAACTCAAAATAGTTGAGCTACAGGGTACTGAGATGGAACAACAAAAAATAATAAAAAGGAAACGCAAAATCACAATGCTTCCTAATCAAAGAATTCATCCCCGTAGCAAAAAACACAATCCTGAAAAGAGAAAACAAAAACAAAGCCATCCCTCCTAACAATGTTTGTTTAATGCAAGCTCTTCTAAAATAATGATTCTCAAAGACATTAAACTTCAAAAGGCAGTCGACCATTAACATAAAGAAAAAATTACCTCAATTACTACAGCACACCGGGCTAAGAGAACTCTCTTTGGATGCCCAATCAGCGTATTGCTCTGGATAGAAAGGATAGATGATAACCAAGCAATCAGGCCACAGGTTTCAACGAGATAACATGCCATTTTCTGTGACTTAACAGATTTGTTCACAATCTGCAACAGAGCAAAAGAGAGAAGGAAATCTTATCACTTTAGAAGCATTTTTCGGTCTTCATGTGTTAGCTATACACATGCATGCAAGTTTGTAGTAGTTTAGAATGAACAGACGGAAAATAAAGAGTTGGCATATAAATCAATAATTATGGTAAGTCCATTGAAACAATACAGTAGTGAGTCCGAATCATAAATGATTTACACATAAGATTCCTAAATCTAATTTTGAAGTACAGCTCTAGCAACAAATGGGCGATGAAAATAACGTAGTAATTGAAACCTTTTCTTGGTAGTAACCTATATGTTTGCACAACAGAAAAAGAAGCTAAAACCATTTTTAAAAAAGGACACATCAAGAAGACTTCAGCTCATGTAATCCAGACAATTTACCTGAAGAACTAGTTCTTGTGATTCATCATCTAAGAGAGGGGAAAAATAGAAACCCATCAAAATTTCAAGTATAGAGCTCCGGATATAAATTGGCGCATCATCATCAAGCTTAAGTCCTCCATATGCTATACGAAGCATCCAGAGTCTTTCAGATCTGAAGTTGACAGAACTACTCTGGAAAAAATCAAGAAAGAAAGGAATTTGCTGCAAACAGAAGTCAAGAAACCAGGATCAGTTTTCCGGCTACATAATGTCAAAGAAACTGCATCAAGGAAAGAAAAGCCAAGACTGCTGCTAGTGACTAGACCTTCATGTTCACCCTAGAGGAGCGCATCAGTTGCTTTTTCAGGGCAGCATTAAGCTCATTCATTGGATCTAACAAAATGAGAGATGACTCTGCAGCAAAAATAGCAATAACCAACGGGATCCTTTGCCATGGTTCCTCTATGCCATTTTGCAGCCATGTCAATACTAGTTTTAGCTGACAAATTTCTTTTTTCTTCTTGTAATTCTGCAAAGAAAAACATTTTGGTAACACGACAAAACACCTTGATGCAACTTCAGAATTGGTTAAGAACCAAGAACAACAGATATCAGACATTGTATTTTCTCAGATTAAATATTTAATGCTCAGTATTTCTACCAATCGCAAGACACTGAAGCCAAAGATATATTCACCACAAGAATCACATAAGGTATGTGATTTTACACAAGTTGTTTCCAAGGAATGAACCAAATTACGAGCCAATAAATCAACAATAAAATATTATATAGAAAAAAAAAAGACCAGCCAACCTACTTTATTTCGGGGGAAGGAGGGGGTCGCGAGGACTACCTTCTAAGGGCAATATTTTAATATCATACAACGACCTGGTTAAAGAAAAAATTAAAACGAAAAGGTGCATATAGAAGTCCCTGGATCAAATACTTTGAGCAAGAGAACTAACATTGCCAACAAGATTTTTGGCATTGTCACAAATCACAGACATGTATCTGAACCTTTTAAAAGGAGAAAAAAAAAACTTTAAATTTTTTCTCACCACACTGAATTAAACTAGACCAAACATTACCTCTAGAGAAATCTTGAACCTGCCTAGGGCTTCATAACCAAGTTTCCTCATCCCAAGGTCAGGAGAAGACATGCCAACAAATGTGATTGCAAGCAGGCCTAGACCGACAAACTCCAGAGGTTCAATGTAGCCAGCAGACAGATTGTGAATTGAGAAGCGCAAGATGAAACCAGGATCATAGCATCTTAGACTCTCAGCATTACAACCATGTGGCTACAACAAATAGGAGGACAAGAGTTAACAAGCACATAGTTATAAATGCATGTCAGAACCTGATTATAAGAGTATAATGACAACAATCTTTTCCACATCAGAAATCAGAGATGTTTGATAAATACCTCCTTGTCCTTTATATTACTGGTGCCACGCTCATTGAGAAATACAGATCCACCGCTGGCAATTTTACCATATGGAAAATGAAGAGCTGTCAGCAGACATAATTTGGGATCAACTGGAAGGTTCTCTCTAAACTGAATCCTTCGACGCTCTTCCAATCTTACGATATCAACAGTGTTACTATTAGATGTGTCCTGCTCCAAAGCCTGTCCTTTCTTCACTTTGAAAGCTACATTTCCCCACAAGTAATCTATATCAGAAATTGTCTCAGACTCTCCATCAAGGAACCCAGTCTCTAACAATATATTATATATCTCCAAGTCAATCTGACCAATGGTTGCACCATAAGATGACAAGAGCAGCAATTGCAACTCTGGGAGATTTATGCCATCATTTTCTAAGCATGACGTTGACAAGTGAGCCTTGAACTTAAGGAATGCTCTCAGTAACTTAACAGTTTCCAACCGTCTTTCATGTGTCACATCTTGCTGATTAGTTTTGCAATCATTTGCATTAGAGTAAAACATGGGAAAGACGAGATATCTAAATATGCTGGAAAATTTCTTGAAAGCCAAACCGGTTTCTGAGCTTGATGATTTGGAAATAGAGCAGATTGTTGGGGTAAACTGAGAGTGTGAAAGCAACAGCTCGAGATACGGAATAAGTGACAGTTGACCAACTGAAAGTAGATCCACGATATTCCTCAGTATTCTGAGTGTTGTCAGGTCTTCAAACCTATAAAGAAGAGAAGATCTCATCAACTGCTCCATAAAAGGTAAACACTGTTCATGAACAAGTTGGCAATGCATCCTTTTTGTTAGCTGAAGAATATTTTTTAAAATGAATTCTTCCAGCCATTTGTATAGCAGCTCATAATCAACCTGTCTTCTTCCAGAGATAGGAGTTAAGTGACTTGAAGGCCATTTCTGAACCAGCAACTGCCAAGTGCCAACTAGGATACTTAAGAACCGGAGTTTTGATAAAGTCATTTTATCTACTAGAGACATCTCAGTCAAGCCCTTATTTTCATCATTCGGAAGATGCTGGATCTCTTTTTCGTCAGGAAACAACAACATAGTGCCAAATGATATTCTAGCAACAACTTGATTAATCAGATTCACCGACTTGCTAAGAGACATCAAATCCATTTGATGTGCATTACAGTCAAGTAGCTCTTCATGCCCAGCAGAAGCTGGAAATAAAGACTTAAAAAGCTTCAGGCGTTTGGTTATTTTCAGGGAGTCTCTGCAAAATGAGCAGTAGTATCGCAACATGTGGATGGCCTTGCCAAGAACACTTCTATCAAGATAGCTCAAAAACTCATCAAAAGAAGACAGAAGTTGACAGTCACAATCCTCTTGAAAGACACTTTTCGAGAAAAACTTCTTCCATTGAAGAAATCCGTCGAAAAGAATCCTAGAATATAAAGATGGTATAGTTGTAAAATGCTTCACATGTTGCTTCCCAAATTTCATAACCGCCAAATTCAGGAATGATAATGCAGCAGGAAGAAGCATGATAAAGTCGTCAGCTGAAAGAGCATAGTCAGATATCTTCTCTCTTATGTGAATATTTCCCTTCTTAATTTTCAAAATAACTGTTCCGAAAACTTGTAGATGTGCAGGGCTAATCTCAATAAGCATAGCTAACAATTTTGCTTTTGTCATGTTGGTTCTGTGAACACAATGAGAAACCATTTCTATGGGTGTGCAAATTATAATTCTAGCAATTCCCATGCTTAAGGGATGAAAATCCTGTTGCTGCATGCTAACTTGTCCATACAGGGCATTAACAGCTTTTAACAGACAATAATCAGCAACACCTGTCTCCAAGTTTTCTGTTGTAAATGCTAATTTGCAAACTTTGAGATAGACCTCCTCAATAAGACTTATATCAAAAGTGTTCTCATTAATCTCCCAGAAGAAATCATAAGCTGTCCTCTTTTCCAGAGGCTGATGCAGATACGTGGACAATATTTCAAAAGCACCACCAGTTATAGAGAGCCCAGCAGAGAGGGCAGTTATCACCCCTGATCTCTGAGTGGTCAAATCACTTGCATCATGCCTACTTAGAAACCAGCTCCCCAATTTCAGCACCTCTAAAGGAGAGATAAACTGAAGTAAAGCATGTACAATATAGAATGCTGATACATTGGGTTGAAAATCTTCATCCGCCAAATAATTGTACCTGCCCCGCAGATCAGAAAATACCTTTTCCACGAGGGCACTGAAAGAACTCCGAATTGCCTTGTTCGGACTTTTTTCAGGAAGGCGTCCTGATAATGAGAAGAAGAATCGAAGGCTTGCAGTGAGGACATCAAGGACATGAATATCCAACGGATGAACGATCTGCTTCAAAGAACATAAAACAATCTCCAGATTATTCAGGGTGATTCCATCTGCCAATTTACCATTGTAGCTCAAAGGACAGTCCAGTACTGATGCCACTGCTGGATGAGTAAAAATAGTTACTGCCACCTCTACCAAAGTTTCTTCTGCCAAAGGGACACTAGTCACCAATGGATTTCTGCAGTCAAACTTAGACATCAACAGTTGAGAAAACATGTGGTTTAGAAGGCTTGAGCACATTTCAGAAAGCTGCTCCAGTTGAGCCAATGGTTTATTTCTATAGCATAACCGTATTTGGTAAAACCAAAACAACACAAGTCGGAGGTTTGAAACAAAATTGTCACTTGTCAAATCTGACAATTTCTCAAGAAGTAAACCCTTTATTTCACAGGGTTCATGTGAACAGACAATAACATTTAGAAACGCTGGGAATAGCACATAGAATGGAGCCTGCTTCAGAAACAGGGCAAAGGCATCAGTAGCCGATAGAACTTCATCAAAGTCAGTGTCACACATCGTTCTTAAAGAAAATGACGGATTTTCAAGAATTGCAGAATTATCACCCTCTTTGCTTTCATGTTGGGTCATAGCTAAAGCCTTTTCCACACCAGGAAAGACCAATTCAGGCCGACAATTAGAAAAGGCAACTAGAAAATTGTTCTCACCAAATAATACTGAAAATAAATGTGAGACCACTACTCCCTGAAGAATTTGAGAAATACTCACTACCAAAGGAAAATTCTCTATCAGTGCACTAGATGACGTACACACAACTGCTGAATGAAACGCTGTAATGATTCCAGAAAAATCACTAAAATCATCACTGCTGACCAACTTCTTCAACGCATCAAGTGTACTTGCAAGAGAACTGTCATTAGATAAAGGCCTTTCATCACTGGAAAACAAGCAATAAGTTTCTTGATGTAACAGCCTTCGAGCAAAAACCAACAAGGTTTGCAGTGGCTTCCACTCACTCATAAAACCCTCATGACCATAAACTGTACAGTTGTATTTGTGTATCTCCTCTGACAAAATTGATTCAACAAATGCAGACAATAAGCCTGAATGTACCTGTCAAAATAGAGTTTTGACTCCATTACTTAGTGGCAAGTCAAAAAGCGTAGGAACTCTTTTGCCTGTCCCTTTTTGCATGGAACAAAGATGTACCTGAGTTTGCAAAAGATACTTCAATGTGTTGCTAGCATACAAGGAAATCATCGACTTATGACTTAATGAAAATGTTCCTGATTCAGAACGGAGCAACCTCACACACTTCTGGAGGATGCACACAATAAGGGGACTGAAACTGATTGGCATACCTGCAGAAAACAATCAAGAAGCACTATAAACTTATTTGTCAAAAGGTTCGGAGGAGAATATAACCACAAAGAGATATGACCTTCCTGAAGTTCCTTTATGGAGTATATAACTTTAATCTTCATCACCATCATAAAAAATGCACTTTAATCTCATCAATGTAGGGTCAGTGGCATAAAACTTACAGTTTCAACTAATTAGCGATAATCAGTTAACACTATAAATCATGCAAAAAAACATGGTGCAAATTTTACATAGCTTAAATCCCTTGCATTATCAATCTATGTGCAAGTCACTTTCAGAATATCAAATGGCTGGAGAAATATTTTGACAAGATGTATCATAAGAACAGGTCAATAAGTTATAAGCTAGCAGAATATGGCAAGGCAAACAATGTAATGATCCTTCAATTATCTGTCGAATATTTTATCCCTGAATGAGAAGACACATACATAATCAAATTCTGTTCCGACTTCACAAGACTTCTGGCACACATAACCATTTACCAAGTAAAATGCAAAAATAAAAACAGAATTCCCTTGTACTTGTACAAGACTATTACAAAATGATCAATGTCGTATCCTCATGCGCTTCATAACAGAAAACCTTAGTGGTTGGACAAATTAGAAACCAATTCCAACTTAAAAAACTTCATTACCATAAAGAACCAAAGCACAAATCAACTAGAGGTGAAGTTAACATTAATTAAAAAATGTTTACATGTGACTAAACATAAATAAAACAAAAAAAAAAAAGCAAATCTGTTTGTCATTTACCTTGAAAATCTTCCAGACCATATACATTCCGCCTAACAATATCCCAGTATTTGAACAGATTATTGCCAACAGTTGACACTGCATCACATAGGAATGAGATCACTACAGAAGACAAGCTCTTAAGAGCTTCTAAGCCTTCAGCCCTTACAGATGGTCTATTTCTACCATAACCAGGTAAAAATAAGAACCAGGCATCAATCTCGTCGAGGTTTCTGTCAAATGCGCCAGTACTCAACATAGCTGCTCTTGCCAGACTATATGCCTGATCCCTTATACCAATGTTAGCTGAACATATTAACAAGTTAAGAAAAGGCTGAAGATGCTTGTACATCGTTGGTGCAGTCCTGATAGGAGCGACGGTTCTGCCAGTAGGAAAGGTCCCAATGTACTCAATTAGAAAAGACAGAAGAGAGCGTTGCAAATCTGCTTGTAATGTCAGAGGGTCACTCAGCAGATTCATAAAAAAGTCAAATGATCCCTCTAATGCAGTTGGCACATTCCGCTGCAGAAGAGAAAGGCATGAACACACAAGCCCACCATCTTTATAATCAGCACCAAATAATAGCACACAAGCATAATAATGCACACAACTCATACTTATTTTTTTTGCAAGAATATATGACAACAATATGATTCCTGCAAGTTAAATGCATGGTAACTTTACCAGAGGTCTGTATTTCCAACATGATGATGGCAATGATTATATTGAAATTAGTGAGCTAATACAGTGGTGTGACTAAGTGCAACACGTAAAGAAGATGAGTCACATTTTATTAACATGTAGAACATATACAAAGAAAAACTCCAAAGATCTTACAAGGGCAGGCAAATTGAGGTTGGAGTTGTTTGAAATGTTAGTCAAATTCAATTAGAGACAGCATAAGAATAATGAAGCAATAAGAAAAAATGGTGATCCAAAAAATGAACTAACATCTTAAGAGATAAGAAAATTAACCATGATATATTACAGTTCAGGAATTTGCGTTTGCAGTTTTAGGCTTCATCTACTTCCACAAATCAGTTTTTGTGGTCTATGTATGAAATGCCAAGCTGCAACAAGTACTAATGCAATAAAAAGAAAATGCAGATTAACCTATTCATTAACCTGTCTGTATTCATGTTTCTGCAGGGTCCCCCAAAGCAGGGTTCCTAAGCATCACAACTAAATTGCATTACACAATTTTAGAACATATCAGACTCGGAATAGTAATCTACCTTCATATTCTTGAAAAGAATATAACTAGGTGCACAGAATCACTATTTGTGGAAGACATGACTAAAAAACACCTATTTTAGAGAAAAGGATTAAATATCAAAAGGACTAAAAGCAATCTCAGCTAAAGGAATGAAACCCAAAAGAACAACACAATGACATAAGAACCATAGTCATCAAACATGTCCTAAACCATCTACATGTTCAATGGGACACGTTATGCTCACTTCCAGTTCATGCATAGACGCTCATGGTAGTGAAGTAATGCATCCAAAAATTAGAACGAAGCTATTTTAAGAGCCTAAGAAATGCTTCGGTGGTAGTTAAATCTATCTCAACATTCCTTAACTGCATTATAATTGCATTAAAACTAACAAACAGAATCTCAAGAAGGGACCTTACAAGGTATATTCTGAAGGCATCAAGGAGCTTGGAGAAGTATAATATCTCAGCATCCTTCATATTAACAAGTGGCGAGCATAAATCCAAACTCCACAATTCTGAAATCTTACTCAACATTGCATTCTCCACGTCCACCTCTTCAGCCACATGTCCATCACCAAACACCTCACTCTCAGAAGGCAAAGTGACATCTATGCTTACACCACTAACAATGATGTCAGTGCCTGCATCTGTGATGTTTTTCCTCAGCCTCTTTGAGCTTTTAAGATTATGCTCAGATGAATTGTTCTCTGGTTTCCTCTTTGAACATAATTCACGCGATTTAGAGTGACTGGTCATTGGAGAAAGTGCAGTCAATAAAACTTGGACATCAGGGAGAGACGTGCGAATCTCATCCTGAATTTCTTTCTTCGCGCAACACCAATTCGAGAGTGTTTGACTACTACAATCTTTCTGATCCAAGCAACCAAACAAGAAGTCCAACAACTTGAGTGACTCCAAAAGAAGTCTCAAGGTCCCATGCTTCACAACAAAATCAGAGTGAAGCAACCCCTTATTGATCACAGAGCGGCTGAATGGTCTAGGACATGTGCAATTAATGACATTCTGCACATCAGTGCTACCAAAAGAAACTGAAATATCTGACTCCCCACTAGTGAAATTAAATGGACTTCCCAAGCCAACAGAAGAGACCAAGTCTGCTGCCAAAGAAACGTTAGAAAACCTGCAAGTACTTCAGCTACCGTGTTCATAACAGGAGAAGGTAAAAAGAGAAGTACATTTGGCAAATGAAAAACTGACCAGGAATACGATGCATGATCTTCAAGGTTGTATGGGAAATCGTTCATATAAGCTGCAAAAAAGTTTGGCCTACCCCTAATAATAGCTAAAAGCAAGTCCCTGTGGTGGACACTTTCTGTCGGTTTTAGCTTCTTCATGACACCCAACAATCTTTGTACATTTCCCTTCAATGGATTTAACTTCCTCTGCAGATCAGGCATCAACCCATTAAACGGATCAGTGCAAACAATCACTAAAATATCATGAGCCATCTCTGAAGCAGGACCATTCTCCCTTCTGGAAATGTTCACTAGTTGTTCCAAGGTAGCGATCCCAAATAAAACACTACGAAGAGCAGGCGACACCAATGACTCTTTAATGAGAATCTTATCACGTAGGGTGGACAAAACATGTAAAACAGTTTCATCATCATCATTTCCAAGACCAGTAAGCACACCTAAATACATTTCCCTTTTCCGCAAAATTGACCTCAATAATCCCGGTTTTCCTACCTCCAAAAAAGAGGTCGCAAAACTAACAAATGACTTCCTTGTTGAGTGTTTTTTCTTTCCATGTTTCTCCAGTTTGTTCCCTGCAAGTGCCGGAAACCCCTGAAACCTAAAATCAAAGCTTTCAGCAACCTCAAACGCTAGTCCTGGGCCACGCCTAACAACTGCAGCTATCAGCATAAGCGCAGCATTTTGTCGCTTCCCATCTTTACTTTTTAATTCAGGATAAGTGCTATCCAAGTTTTCGTTAACCAGCCATCGAGCAAAACTGTTAAGGACCTCACTCGCTTTGATCCTTTTCTGATCACCCAGTTGATAAGTCCCCTCTGGATGGCCCAGCATAGTCGAAATCAATGACATCACTCTATAAAATCCAGATTTCCCTTGCCAAAGTTTCCAAGCTTCTACAAGCTCTGCCAGGGAGGGGGAGGTCTTTATATATAGATGCAGCAATTCACCTCCAGAGTCACTTTTGAGTAATTTAATGAACTGCTTCGTAGCATCCGAACATAGTTTAATTTCGATCGAGTTAATCTTCCGAGAAAGTTCCTTTAATTTAGCTTCGTTTGCACCTTCAAAATTACTCCTCACAGGATCTCCCTCTTCATCACTGTCGACGTCCATGACTGCGAAAGAGAACAAGTTTCAACCAAATCGTTCCTTGTTAGATAAACATTTCAACTCAAACGAACCGAATTAAAATTTAAACATTTAAAAAAAAAAAAACATAAATGACAAACCCGCTTCTTCGGCAAGCGGACTGGGAGTAGCGAGAGCAAAGGAGTCCGCCGCCTCGTGTGCCGCCGTGCACTCGCTTCCGACGGAAGAAGGGTCGACAGGCGTTCTAAGACGGCTTTTGACATGCAAAGTAATTGGCTCGTTGTCCTTAGAACCCATTCCGGTGTGCTGGTTTGGTCTACCGGCGAAAAAACCCTAAACCCTATGAACCCTTTTGGCGCTAAATTGGTCAGGGGCACGGGCTCGTTCAAAAGGGTAAACTCAACCATTGGTCCTTAACTTTATTTATTAATTTAAACTCCACCGTTTATTGTCCTTCAATTTTTATTTTTTTTTAAACAGCTTATTTTATTAATACGTGAGTATTACAAAATAAGTTATGGACTAAAAGTAAAATCTACCCATACTCACCACAATAAAGCTAAACTGAAACCAAGACTAACTAGCAAATTAAGTAATAGAAGCTATAGTCTTTGATAGTTTGTATTTTGTCAATTAACTGAAAAGATCATTATGGATAGAGCATTTAGATCAGACACTCGATACCCCTGATATGCTTTAAAGTAGAATGGTATCGGTACATCAAGAAAGCGCGTTAACACGAAGTATCAAAAACAAACATGTACAATCACAAAAACAAAACCAAAATATCCACGAGCGTAATAATAAAGCAAAAAAGCGTGGGAAAAAAATAAAATTGGGTAGTCCAGATACTATAAAACAACATAAAATTAATATGAGTCGTAAGCCTTCTAGAGGATCTCGGGCCAAGTCTATACCCAGGAATCCCCGTGCCACAGCCTTCATGGTGATCCGCGAAGTTTGATAATCATTGTCTACTAGAGGCACCAGTGACGAGAGCAGAGCCCTGGTAGCAGTGGAGTAAAACGAGACGAAGACAACTAAAGGACTCGAGCCGATGGACCTGAGGATGGTGCAACGCCGGTAGATAGCCGACCCGAGGCGGTAGGATGTGGCACAACAGCTACAGCGAGAGGCTTCCAACAATGGCTGCAGCGGCGGGCAAATCGAAAACAAAAAAATGACTTCTCAATTTTGGTGGAGTTCATCTCAGAAACGATGGAATCGAAGCTTCAATTTATTATCCTTTTCATCTCAATCGTGTCATCATTTTCAGTTTTATTATAATTTTCTTCTAAAAAATGTGAGAGAGTTTTAACTAGGTACATGCTACCCGCTCGTGAAATAATTACTCCACATTTTATAAATTTTGTCATCAAATTTGACTTTTTAATGATTGAAATTTACATAGGAAATAATTTGTTAAATAGATCGTTAACGAATACCTAAAAATTAGACACAATGATTTATAATTTTGCATAAACTATGTGACTTTTTATGTTCAGATTTGTAGGTAAAAGAATCATAAAATAAATGCTGAAAATAAATTTCATAAACTTTGTACAAAAGGGATACAAAATTAAATGGAAATAATAAATTTAAGAGAAAAATAATTTTCTTTAATTTTTCTCTCACAAATTGTACATCCATTTAATTTAAAATGGAAAAAATTGTAAGTTTTTCAAAATTGATGTAAAGGAAAAGATTCAAGGAAAAGATTAATTTGACATCAATGCACAAAAATAATGAAAAAACGTAAAGTGATCCAAATTACTAAAAGATTGAGAATATTTGGTATTGATGTGTAAAAGAAATGAAAAGTTTTAATGTGAGCGAAATTATAAGATTGGAAATATTTGGTATTGGTATTGGTATTGATGTGCAAAAAGAACGAATTTTTTTAAAGTGATCCACGTGAGATTGAAAATATTTGGTATTAATGTGGGGGAAAATGAAAAAAATTGAAGTGACCCAAATTATAAGATCAAAATTATTTGGTATTGATATGAAAAAAGAATGAAAAACTTTAAAGTGGCCCAAATTATAAGATCTAAAATGGGTAAAGTGTACCGGTAGTCCTGTAACTTCAAATATTGTATCATTACGGTCATGTTTTAACTTTTTGTACTATTAAGATCATCTTTTTCAACTTTTTTTTTTCTTTTCAGTTGTGGTCCTTTTTTATCAATTGACCGTTAAGTTTAACGGATTTAAGAGAGAAATGATATTTTCAGCAACTCAAGTTTTCTAAAAAAATATATTTACACCCTAGATTTTAAACTACTCATTTAAACACACCCCACCAATTTTAAACTTAACACTTTTATCCAAAAATTTCATTCCCTCCCCCCACCACTCTACCACCGCCGGATCACCGCCGCCACGAGACCTATGTCGTCGCCGAACCGTTGCCGGACCTCCAACGGACAGTCGTCGGGCCTCCGACGGTTCGTCGCCGAAACTCCATCGGATCGTCGGCAGAACTCCGCCGGATAGTCACCGGAACTTTGCTGGATCATTGTCGGACTGTTGCCAGAACTTCGCCGGACCTTCGCCGGAACGTCACGGACATCCGTCGGATCGTCGCTGGAAGTTTTTTCCAGTCCGGAACTTCCGGCGACGTCCCGGGGGATGTCCAGCGGAGTTCTAGTGGAGTTCCGATGACTGTCGATCGGAGGCACGACAACGATGCGGCGACGGCGGAGGTCCAGCAGTGGTAGAGTAGTGGGAGGAGGGGATGAGATTTTTTGATAAAAGTGTTAAGTTTAAAATTATTGGGATATGTTTAAATGGATAGTTTAAAATCTAGAGTGTAAATATATTTTTTTAGAAAGCTTGAGTTGCTGAAAATATCAGTTTTTCCTCAAATCCGTTAAACTTAACAGTCAACAGATGGAAAATGACCGCAAATGCATAAAAATTTAAAAAATATGACTTTATTAGTATAAAAAGTTACTACTACATAACTCTAATGGTACACATATATATATATCGTTAGGAGTGAAAGTTTTACCCCCGACCCGACCCCGAACTCTTAGGTTTGGGTCGGGTTTACTAGTAGAACTTCCCTGAGTAACCCGAACCTGAACTGAACCCGAATTTATCTCCTTTTTCGGGTCGGGTTTAGTGTAACCCGATATTCTCGCTTATTACCCGAAACCCGAATTTCTATTATATATTCTCTCCCTACCCAAGCCCAACCCGAAACTAAAATACTACCACCCCAGCCCACCCAATACTACCACCAGCCCACCCACCCCAACCCACCCAATACTACCACTACCAGTCTACCACTACTACCACCGGTCCACGCCTATCACCATTAACCAGAATCACGAGTCACGACCATTCATCACCACCAGCTTCGATCGACGATCACCTAACCTAACCATTCGCCCTCAGCTTCAGCTCCAACCCCAACTGGATTCGCCCTCAGCTTCGCCTCCACCAGCCACTTCAGCCTCGCCTCACTGTTGTTGATGCTGCTGCTGCTGGTAACCCGTAAGCTTCAGCCTCCACTATTTCTTTCTCTATTATCACTTATCAGCCAGCCCGAACTTCGAATCCGCTTCTTCTATTCCCCCAAATCAGCAGCCAAATAAAAAAATCAACCTAAATCCCAAACCAAATCGATTCGGCCGATTCCCCCAAATCAGCATCGTCGAGCTGTTGAGCAGCTTGAGCTTGAGCTGTTGAGCATCATCTATTCGGCAGTAGACTAGGACTGAGGAGGACGAGTCGAAGAGTAGGGGCGTGCAGAGGCAGAGGGCCAGAGGCAGTAGACGGACGGACAGAACAGAACAGCTCAGGTTTGTTGCATATTTCTTTCTTCATGTTCCCATTTTAATTAGCTTTAGCAATATATGTTGTTAGATAATTTGTTGCTAGTGTGCTACTGATATTCAGCTGTTAGTGTATATTTATATGTATATTTTGTATGTATATTTTGTCAGTTGCTAGCGTGCTCACGAACGAACAGAACTGAACTGGTACTGCTGGTATCTCCCCAAGGCAATATATATTGTTGAATGTTGATTAGCAATTAATTATACAGCAGGATGAAGGGTAGCGTCCATGCACGTCGAGTTGAGATTTCTATATTGGATTTGTTTGCAGATGAGTAGTTAGATATAAATGCTTGCAAAACTTACCTTTAGTTTGCTTCTATATACATATCCTGCTGCTCTTGCTCTTGCTGCTGGTACTGAAGTTTTTTTTTTTTCAGTAACACGTTTTCTTCTTTAGACATTTCATGTGCTTAGTGTTGCTGACTTGCTTTGGTTTTTTTCCCATATTATTTAATTGGTTCGGAACAATGGCTAGTGGTAGGACCAATGCCACTGGCAGTGGCAGTAATCCAAGCATTGGCAACATAAGTTTCAATGAAAATACAACAACAACAACATGCAAGAGAGTGGGGCCAAAAACAAATGAGAAGTATGTGTCTCAAGTACAAGAACCACCTAAAAATGCGAGGAAGGAACAAGAGAAGCGAGCTGAATGTTGGAAACAGTTTACTGAAATTCCAGGTACGGATCCACCTAAAGCTGCATGCAATATATGTGGTGAGAAGTATTTATGTCATAAGAGGCTTCATGGAACTAGTTCCCTTGTGAAACACATAAGAAGAGGTTGTAAGAGTAAGGGGGAGGGGGTAAATGATGAAAATCAATCTACGTTGATCATGAAGGGTAGTGGTGATGATGTTGTGTTAGGTAATTGGAAATATGACAAGGATGTATCTAGGAAAGCTTTATCCTTAATGGTGATTGCACATGAGCTTCCTTTTCGGTTTGTTGAGGGAGAGTTTTTTAGAAGGTTTATTGCCTCTTTACAACCAAGGTTTAGTGTTCCTTCTAGAATAACTGTGGCTAAAGATTGCTATGAGTTGTTTCTTGCGGAGCGAAGGAATTTGATGGCTAGTCTAAAGTCAAACAATTCTAGGATTTCTATAACAACCGACTCATGGACCTCAGTGCAAAGAATTAATTACATGTGTTTGACTGGACATTACATTGATGAGAATTGGAATATCCAAAAGAAGATTCTAAATTTCTGTCCAATTGCTAGTCATAGGGGTCAAGCTATTGGGATGGCAGTGGAACAATGTTTGAATGGTTGGGGTATTGAAAA
>JBBYHH010224458.1:0-13266 GCA_038382905.1 Daphne laureola | reverse complement strand
TATTGTTTTATGACTCTTATAGTGTGCTAAAGTGTGTCATGCACACTGTATAGTTACTCTTACACCAAACCTCACTGGCTAGGCCTCGCGCATTATAGTTGGTGGTTGCGGGACCTCAGGTGAGGAGGATTATGATTTTTAACAAACCCTTCACATCACTTAAAATTGGTGTCTTGTATGAAAGCGGTCGGGCTATCATAATAAGACTTTTTCATAGACGACGCCAATATTAATGTCAAGATTAACATAATCATATATTAAGGAGATTAAAGAGTTTTCTTACCATCCGACATCTCGGATAACCTAATCGTTGGATACACTGCGGATGAGCTCTTCGGATTCAGAGCCTCCTTTCCCTTTCCTTTTATCCAGGAAAGAAGGTGTATTTATAGAGTTTATGGTCTACAGGGGGAGGGTGGTCCTGCCGCCACGTGCCGTCATCTTCGGCCCTAGACCGTAGGATGACGACACGTGGGTCTAGCTCTCGGTCCGGGAGGCTTGACCGAGGACTTTGAAGTACCTGTCCACCTTCTCTCAGAAGAGGGAGGTGGGCCTAGCTATTCCTGGAGGCCCATCAGGTGTCGTAGGAGGAAGAATTGACCTTTCTAACACATATTCAATCGATGGGAGCATCAAACAACAAACCCCATTCTACTTGACTAAGCTACATGCTCGTCAAAGAAGGGAATTTGCTTTACCCAAATCTCTTTTTGAGAACAAGGGCCGACCCGACATTCATTAGTTTCTAATGAAGAAGGAAGAGTCTCCTGCCCCACCAAGCACCTACTCTTATCAAAATGAAAAGCTTGACTTTACTTACTAAACAAGCAAGAAAACCCCTTTCTATTAGCTATTAGTAAGGTTGTCAAAATGTATCAATGTATCAATCAAGGCTTTCCGATTCTTTGATTACGGGGGCATCTATAGTAAAGGGCCCTTTCAATAAGGCTCGCACTAGGTGCTCACCTCCTTTTTTGGCTTCCCTAAAATCGAAGATTTTGAAGTTGGTAAAGACCCGCCCCTTGTTTAAGTCAGAATGAGTCCTCGGGACCACGGGACATTGGCTTCCGCCAATAGTGGACTATTAAGGATCGCATCCTGCGCATATTCTATATGTGCAAGATAGAGATGAAGACAAATTAGACAATTGTGAACTGAACCTTTCTCTTCTCTTCTTTTTCTTTGTCATTTTAAATGGAAACTAGAAGTATAGAACCAAGACCACAGCTATAAGCTTTTGTACATTTAGATATGAAAACAGGAAGCTTAAAAGCCACAAGTAATTACACCATAGAGCAGTGTTCTTTACTCTGTAGCGATACCCTATGGTTGAATGTATGATGCTATGCTTAACCCTATAAACCAGTAAAGTCCAGTACTTACATTCAAATGCAGAAGGTAGGTGCACTGGCGGGTCGGTACACGAAAGTCCTTACGGTATGGAAATGACCTGATGGTCGACTATACGTGAACTTCACACCTGCACTGCCCTGCCCGAGATGACTGCATCGCTCATCGAAGCTGCTTATTGGTCGTGCCAGACATGCGTCCCAGCGGTCACTCTCAGGCATGGTTTCCGCCACTGTATACATGCCCCTACCGTTTGTGAATGCCTGGTAATTCACAACCTCGCCAGTCTTGGTAATGCACAGGACAGCAACCTCAGCACCTGCTTTCAAGGAAACTATAGTTACCACCAACATCACAGTTCCGAACGAGTTCATTGAATTTAAATCATCAACGTATAACAGATGAAAATGGTGAACCGATGAATCCGAACACTAACTCAATATATATATTCCATAATTATTACTAGTGGTTTAGCCTTTGCTTTAAAATGGTAAAACCTATGAATCTGAACCCAGTACTAAAAAATGGCAGATGAAAGATATAACTTCTAGAGCCGTCATTTCAAGTCCCACTAGAAAACCTTAATTTTCAAACATAGAGGATACAAATGTGGAAGATGTGAATAAAGTCTATAAAGTACATCATCATCGTAAAGGTGGGCACATAATAAGAAAGCCAAAAGGTCAACCAACAGAAAAGAAGTGACCTGAGCCCTCTTTTCGGATGGCATTCAGATGCGAAAACCTGCAAAAGGGGAGACTTCCAATCTAAAAAGAGTTTCCGCGGGGCAATGATAGCATTAAAAACATCTTAAATATCACAAGCCTATGATGATGAAACAAATTTGATACTGTTGGGCTCAAAATGCCAAACAATGTAATGTTTCAATAACTTCGAAGCCAGAGATTTCATGCCAATACCCCTAATTTCAATGTGATGTCAAGTTTTAAGATAGCGGATGCAATACTTTAAAGGGACAGAAAATTTACAAGCAATTAAGCATCCATCCTAGTATACTTATAACACATGCACAACTTACAAAGCTATGTTCTACCTTATCAGGAGAGACTAACAAGAAAGTGTAAAATATAAAAGCATTTTTCACATCACTCAACTGATTTTTGTTGGATTTTTCCCAATCTGACACATCACATCCTCAACCAAACGGTTATCAGTCAGTTAACCCAGCCTTAATCTGAACTCACTGGGTTCGGCTACATAAATATTGTGTACGCATTCAGGTTGGCCAGCACAAGGTTAGTTCCACCTTATCTCTTTTCACCCCTTCCTCTCTCTCCCCTTTATCACACTTATCTCCATCATGCTGATGCTGTCTTCAATTCAAGCTACTTCTACCATACCTCTAACATTGTGCTTTCTAATTACTACTGAATGTTCACTCATCCAACACAAATTTCTCGTCTTTTTCATGTTTATGTTGTTTGCAAATTGTATATTCACTGAGAAGCTCTCAGTACCTTAAAAAAATAGCTGGGTAAAGACCATTGAGAAAGTTTGCAAGTTGAGGCATATATACCTTCTAATATCATTCCAACAAAACATACCATCTCACCCAATTTTTTCTCTTCAAGAACTGTCCAGTTTGCTTTAGTAGAGTGCTTGTTATTCATCCAAGATAAGAGTCTTATGTAAAATGCATAACTTTAATCGAAAACAAGATATCACGCAACTAGATTTTTAACAGATCATACGTAGTAGTAGTAGTTAGGTATTCAAAAATAAAATCAGAACAGATGAAATCATATTCTTTTGCCAAAAGAAAAAAAGGGAAGATAGAATAGGATCAACCAGACACAGGCTAATGCAGTCAACTAGAATAGCCCAATTACACAATTGATCCAACCTTTATAACTTCACAAACGTAATCACAAACTTGCAGTACCAAAATTACAAAAAAAAATTGAAGCTCTACCGTGAAAAGCAATTCCAAAGATTGCAACTTCAGAACACAAAGCAAAGAAACTACTTCATCTATGAGACAGACAAATAAAGAGGAGAAGCGAGATTGATTAACCTTGCAAGACATGATCTTCAGGTCCAACAGACGAATCTCCGCAAACATCACAGACAACTCTCCCATGAATCTCACCAGTCCAAGATTCCACCTGACAGATGGAGAAGACAAGCACCAGCAACAAACCCAGAACCACTTTCTTCTTCTGTACTCCAATGGCCATCTTCTACCCAGATGAGATGGACAAATGGACTATAGAGTCCTCCTCTTTGCCGAGACAACCAACAGACAAAGAAGCCTTCTTGTTCTTGAGTTTGGTCAAAGCTGATGACAGGTCTGTGACCGTAACATTTCTCACAGTCAAATTAGTGGGACCAGAACCCTGACGTGGCAGCACGGCATAGGTTACTAGACGTGTCTGGTTTCTACTTCACTTGAATGACGATAAAGCCCCAGACTTTAACCTTGAATGACGATAAAGCTCCAGACTTTCGTGTTGCTAACGTGACAGTTAGTGTAAAGGAAGCAGACAGGAGGGGCATAAGAGTAATTAAAGCAAAGAGCCCGTTGAAACTTCTTAGGAGGGACCGCGACCAGAGGCAGAGACAGAATCGCAGAAATGTTGTAGCTTTTTCTTGCCGTGCGAAGAGAGCGAGAGGGGTTTTGCCGAGTTGAGAAGAATGTTGCAATGGATGAAGCAGCTCACAAAGGCATTTGGGTTGCCGTTTTTGTGGCTCGTTTGCTTGATCTACTTCACTCAGGTAAGGTTTCATCACTCGATTCTCTTAAACAAAGCTCATTCTTTTAGATGTTGTTTGATGGGGAATTCTGCAAAAGATCTCCACATTGCTTCATGTCTTCAGAATATTTGGGATTCTCAGATACTATGAGTTCCGAGAGGTTTTGTTCCTTTTTAGTGTTGTTTATGTAGAAATGCCTCATTTTTCTGTAGTTACTGGCGGAACCAGATCACATTGATATCGTAGTGTAGCATAGTTGTATTTCCATTTCTGGTTTTGTCCCCTTTCTATTTTCTTCTGGATGATTCTATTTCTCATTTTTATAAAACATGTCTAGCTGAGGGACCATTCTTACTTAAGAACAAGTGGGTAGGTATTTAGATGCCCTTTTTGTGTCACACAACTTCTAAATTTGTATTTTCACTTCATTGCCTCTCTCATATAAGCCATTATTCTGTTTAGTCTTATGTTGCAATATCTGCTTTTTCTTGTATCTCCTTGGCTCAAGATTCATGAAACGTTTTCCTTTCTGGTGGTTTCAACATGTAGGGTTTTAGATCCTTTGTGTGGACATCAGTTTCTTACCTGCTGAAGGACAGGCTTAAATTATCCCCATCTGCTTCCCAGTTTGTGCTTTCAGTGGTATTTGCCCCCTGGAGTGTAAAGCCTCTATATGGGTGAGCATCTTGTACTGGTATTCAGTTGATGGTTACAAGCACAGTTTTCCTCCACTTACAAAAGAGATGATGAGACAATAGTGCCAAAAAAAGAAAAGTTAATTTTCTGAAACATTTATTTGAAAAACAGGATGTAAATTGATCTGAGTACTAGCTTAGTTTTATAATGCTAACGTTTGCAAAGCAGTTTCACCTCATATGATTGTAGATCTTGCATGTTATCTTGAAGTGGCATAAGATGAATGTTTCAAAAATCTTATCTGTATTTCATTATGTGAAACAAAAGCATTAGTAACACTGCCTTAAGGTCTAGTTGGCTGACATGACATAGCTATTTCTGATTGTGTGGGCTAGTCTTCCATGTAAGGATTAATGCTTCAATATGTGCGAATTCATAAGCAAGATAATTCCATACAATGACATTATATTTTGGTCTCTGCTTCATGACATTATATATGTGTGAATCTTCTATATTGTTTTAAGTTCTCACATATCATCTCTCATTTTCGATTTCCTATTACAGAATTCTGTCAGATTGTTTTCCAATTAGAGGGAGAAAAAGGATACCCTACTTACTCATTGCAACAGTGTTGTCCTTTGTGCCATGGATTATTCTTGGCATGGACCCAAATTCAAGGAGTTCTGAGTTGCATCTTATAATTCTGCTAACAGTACAAAATCTCGGATCAGCGATGTCTGATGTCGTGGTTGATGCAATGATTGCCGAGGCTACACGACTTGAGAGGTAATTGTAGGATGTCATGATTATCTTTTCTGTATAATCTATCTGCTGGCTGCATCCAAAAGTATTAACCTCTTTATTTCTTTTGTACTAGCTTTATGAAACTTGTATTCTTACTAATATATTGATTAGAAGAACTGCTGAATTTTATGTCCACCTTAAGTTTCAGTATTACAGTGATTTTTTATAGTATTAATTTCTGCAGTTTTATTGTTGGGATCTACTACAAAATTTTCCAACCAAGATTGTACAATCAACTAAATGCATGTACAGTTTGCATGGCATATGCCTTTCTTCTCAACATGCTGCTGGCTATTTTTCTGCATCTCTATCATTCTGCCTCTCCCTTTTGCCCATGCATTGTGCAGCTGAATAGCTTTCAACTGTTTTGATCAGGGCCTCATTTTCTGGAGATCTGCAGTCAGTGTCTTGGTTAGCAATGGCTTTTGGTGGAGTTTGTGGAAGTCTACTAGGAGGACTTGCACAGACAAACTTGGAGATAGATAGAATCTTTCTCCTCTTCTCTGTACTACCAGCAATGCAGTTGTTTTCATGTGTTCTGGTCAAGGAAAATGCGTTGGGAGATAATTTCTCTGATTTCTCCAAATCAAGTGACTTTTCCTCAAGAAATGGGACTACTACTCATATGTTAGATGCTACCCAATCAAAGAGCTCCAAAAAAGTCAATGCATCTAGGAGAAAGAAGATGCAAACCAAAAGCAAAACAGAAGAAGTGTTGCTACATAATTCTTTCGCTTCTGAGGAAATCAAATCATCGTCTTTCAATTGGCTTCAGTCTATGAAAACAGCGACCTACACTTTGTTTAATGCTTTTAAACAACCAATGATTTTGAGGTATGTGCTATCACAGTTCATGCTGCTCTACAATTCTTTTATGTTATTTATCTTTATCATTCAGAGAGTGCTGCCATGGAATTAGGGATTTCACCGAACATTGATATTGTTTTTATCAAGTCTGAGGATCAGATTAAAAGCTTTGGCACACTGGTCCATCTTCCCCCGCTCTATATACCCCATGCCACATGAGAGATGTAAATGATTTTTTATGTGTACATATGACCCTAACTTCAAGAACTAGAGCATGTAGCATTCATCCTTTTGCAAATGATAGTGTTCAGTGGATTGGTTCTTGGAGTTGGGTCATCTCTTTCCAATCATGTCGCTAGGCTTTCCTTGTAATATCTATGTCTATTTCAAGGCAGCAGCTAGGGCATCTTTTTGAATTTTGGTTTTAGCATAGAGGTTGATATCTTTCTTTTCCGTGTTTACAGATATTTATTCTGTAGTTTTGTTTGTCTTTATAATCATGATAATTCTTAATTTCATTTTCTTTTGGAAGGCCAGACCAATGGCCTGGTTTTTCTTATCACAAATCACTATTCCGAACCTTTCAACAGTCATGTTCTACTACCAGACAGAGTTCTTGAATCTGGATGCTTCTTTCTTGGGGACAGCACGTGTCATTGGATGGCTCGGTCTCATGCTTGGAACCTTTATCTATAACCGGTACCTTAAGGCGATAAAGTTACGGAAAATTCTCGCGTAAGCAATCTATATATCTCTGCTCATTATTTATTTAGTACTAGTACTTGCTTTCGAAATTAAGATACTGGTTTCATTCCGCTTCTCTCTTGCATGCAAACACAATCAATACAGGTGTGCTCATGTTGGTTTGGCTTTGATAAGTATCTTGGACGTGGTTCTAGTGTCAAGAACTAACACTGCCTTTGGTATCTCTGATAAGACCATGGTGCTATGCGGATCTGCTCTCGCCGATGCCATCAATCAGTTCAAGTACGCTTCTCTTCTAACGCCGAAATACAAAAAGTACCATATTTTTGGAGAATATACTATTCTGATTTATCCTAGCTTTTAAACCTGCTCAGTATTCTACCATAAACATAACTGATGGATGCCAAAGTAGCAGTTGTTATCTGAAGATTGGAGTGGTGTAAAAGGAAATGATAAAAGTAAACACCCTGTTCTTAGTTCTTACCGGTAAGGCCTTCTGATTGCAGGTTCATGCCATTTTTGATACTGTCAGCGCAGCTGTGCCCACCTGGGATCGAAGGAACCCTTTTTGCACTCTTTATGTCCATTAACAACCTGGGTACAACAGTGGGATCATTTGTGGGTGCCGGATTAGCTTCAGTTTTGAACCTATCTTCAGGTTCATTTGACAACCTCTTAGTAGGAATTGCAGTTCAAGTATTCTGCACGGTGATCCCGATCGCCCTTCTATTTTTGATACCGAAGGATGTTACAGGCATAGCAGGTTAGTGTTGCATCGATGTCTCTTGACACAGACAAACGGGGTTGTTGGAGAATGTATTGACCTCTGATGATTCTGATCAGTTGGAGTTTTAGCTTAGCTGGCTAACAATGGTTGAAAATTACAGACATGAAAGTTACACAGGAAATGTAAGAGAGAAAAGATTTGTTAAACCTCAGGATCTTCGGTTATGGCTTCGTGATTTTGATTTGTAACCACGGGAGATACTCTTTTCATGTATACAGTACAGAATGAGGAATACAAGAAATACAAATGCTTGTTCCCATTCTGTCTTTTTCCTTTTTCCTTTTTGTTTTTTTTGCTTAAATTGTTACTAAGAGCTTAGAGTAAAAATTGGTACTTTCTGTTAAAATTCAACTTTCAGTGGTAAAATTGCACCAAATTGAAGTCTCCTTTTCATTTCTGTGTGGGGATTGTTTGCATATCTAACACACACAAAATGATGCAAGTTCCATGACAGTGGATTATTTATGCTAGTGAAACATGTTTTTGCTTTGATGACTTGAAGTACTTCCCAATTAGATATCCAGTTTTTTCAGTACACTTTCCTTGGACTTATCTGGAGCAGTAAACCCTCTGCTGGATTCAGCATGGGGTCTCTTCTGAAGCTGTCATCACTAAGCATCTTCCATGTAAGCTTAGTGACAAGCAAATGAATTGCAATTAGTGTTTCGATCTTTGCAAACTCATATCCTGGACAAATCCGAGGCCCTCCTCCGAATGCTACAAAACTATATGGAGGAATCGATGCAGTGTTGTCGAATCTTGCTGGATCGACTTTTGCAGGTTCCTTGAAGATGCTTTCATCCATGTGAGTCATGCTTGACACCCAGAATATCTGCACAGGAAGATCTACTTCAATCACATTCATAATCAGTGAAGCAAAAGGTAGAGAGAGATTCTAACTGAGAATGGTTGTTAGTAATTACTTGCCACCCTTGAGGGATAAGATAGCCTTCATATTCTATGTCTTTAACAGCTTTCCTGAACCCACCAAAGATGGGTGGAATCACCCTCATAGTTTCCTGTGCTACCTTCCATGTGTATTTCATCTTTGCAAGATCTTCCCATGTCAGATCTTCACCTTCACTCTTGGTTTTTGCTATCTCCATCTGTTCTGCACCCACAAATCACACAACTTCCTCAATCTTTTAGTAGATTGCTATGCTAGTTCCAGATTACAGCAAACATTGATTAGAGTATGATACCTTGTAGAACGGCCTCATAAATTGCTGGATTCATAGACAAAAGGCGGATCAAGAAAGTGATGAGGACAGAGGAAGTGTCATATCCAGCAACCATGATGAGCATGGCGTTATGTACAATCTCCTTATCACTCACCACTTGTTTCCCATCTTCGTCGCGGATGCTAAGCAAGCAAGTGATGAGATCCTGGCGAGGAGAAGCTCCTTTCTGCTCGAGCTCCGTCCGCTTCTCTTGTATCAATTCCTGCACTATCACCTGGACCACCTTGCTCGATTTAATGCTGCGGTTGAACTGCGTGAAAGGTAGATCAAGCGGCACTGCCCAAATTCCCGCTACCATGTCCTCAAACCCTCTCAGAAGTTCCTCTCTTCTGGTCCCTTTTTCAACTCCAACCAGAAGAGAGCACATGATGTTGAATGTAAGCGTTTTCATCAGTGGCAAAACCTGGCACATCAACGCAAACATCAAATTCAAAAGGACGGTTAAACTGATACGTTTCCCTTTCTGGATTGTCCCAGTTTTTATGTTTCACTTTTAGGAAACTTTTATATACCACACCAGCTATTGTTTTACTATATGACTACTTTTCTTCTTTTACACTCAAGTAAACAATAAATCTTAATCTCGAATGTATCAGTTTTACTGGAGCGAAGAGAGTAGTAGTAAGAGCAGCGGAGTCATATATATATATACCTTTACCTGTTGTTTTCCAATCCAGTTTAGCTTGAGATGCTTTCTGACTTCTTCCTCCATCTTCCCAACATAGTCCTTCAATGATTCAGGCTTCAAGAACGAGACAAGCGCACCTCGTACACGCTTGTGATCTTCTCCACTTAAATCCAGCAAACATTTGTCCCCCAAGATCATGCTCACTGACTTGGTCTGCTGGTTAGCCAGAACACTACTGTCACTTGCAAACACAAACTTGTTTGCAGCTGATCCATGTATAAGAACACTTGGTTTTCCAAACAGACTGAGCTTGGATACAGGACCATACGCTTTTATCCTCTTCTCAACCCATTCTTCTGCTTTGTTGGCTCTCAGTACCCGAAGAAGGCTCAGGCTCTGGCCGATCACAGGAACCCCCAATGAACCTGGAGGAAGATTTGAAGGTGATTTTTTTTGTCTGCTGAAGAGGAAAAGGAAGATGGGGATGAGGAAGCAGAGAATCATGAAGAATGGACTCATCCTGGGGAAAGAGCATAGATTAGGAACTTGACTTGTTGCTGGATCTGATGAAGAGAATAAGTAATGATAAAGTTTTGTTCTTTTTTTTGATAAAGTTTTCTTCTTTTGTGAAGAGGAATCTTGACTGAATCAAACAATAATATCAGAATTTGTTTTTTTATTTCTCACTGCTGTGTTTTGTGAAGCACCAACTTAATCCCAGCATCCATTTGTCTAATTTCATTCAGCAAGGAAATCAATTTTTTGTTTAATCTCCGTTTGATCATTCTTTGGGATTGCCATAAAGAAGCAATTTTTAAATTGTTAGTTGGTTTAAGGGACAAGGGACAATTTTGTCATCCATGTTTATTTTTTTGTCCCAAAACAATCATCAACCTTATAATTTTAAGGTGAAATTGTCATTGATGTTTATCATTTTGATGATAAATTCTAACAGGGAAGTTGGGGAAATACCAATTTTACCTGCCAGACGAAAAATAGTTCAAAGCTTCAAGTACAGATGAGTACAACAGATAAGTTCTGTTTTAAGGCATGTCCACAAAATTACAGATCAGAAAACAATACTCAAATGGAGTATGTGATTCATCTTTAACATTTAACAGTTCTCCTTCAGGCCTCAGTCCAAAGAATTAACAGGGTTTCATTCACTACACTACACACACTATCTTCTTCTTCACAAACAATCGCAGTAGCTCAGTTAGAACAGGCATGTCCAAGATTCTATTCAGCCTTAGCAGGCATGTGATTGCCGCCGGTTGCGATTTTGTAAATGTAAAACCCCGTCATAACAGCACTGCAATAAAGGACATTGAGCTTTCGATATTAGATCAGGTATCGGAGGAAGTTATAGAATTCACATCTACAGCATGAACAAGCATTTCAGTGGGAAATGCATAAACTTCGTGACTTACCTGATACCTGCAACGACGCCAGCAGGCATGAACTTGGAGGTATGATAATACCGCTGACCCATAATCCATGTCAATGCGGCCGCACAAACTGTTTCAAGTGCGAAGTTATTGGCAACTAAATGAAATAAATAACTTGCTTAAAACAACTATCTCAGTTAATCACTCTCATGATAATTTATGACGACAAGAATGAGACATCATGCATAAAACTTTGCACCATGCTTTTTGGATGAATTTATCGTGTTAACTAATTATAGACAAGCATTTGACTCTATAACTTCACACCACTAACCCTAACATAGCTGGGATTAAGGTGCAGTATGATAATCATGGTGACAAAGATGATAGTATTAAACTGTGCAGTAACATAGCAAGAAGTTGCTCACAAAGGTAAACATCAGATTAGGCCACACACTTGCATCCCCACTCCTAAGATCAAGCTTCTAATTCTGTTATTATTGCTTCAATAAATTGATTCTTTTTATTCTTATGTCCAAATGCAATACTCAGTCAGTGCCTCTGTTTTCAAGCCTGAGTTCTCAGTTTCTACTCGATAAAAGTCTTCCCAAGAAGTAAATGTTAGTGCTACTAGGGAAAGGAAAACACAAATTTATGGAAAATCGGAAACAAAATTTCATACTCCCTCCGTCCCAAATGTGTTGTCCCTTTTCCTTTGTAAATTGCAAAGGAAAGGGGACGATACATTTGGGACAGAGATAGTATACGTTATCTCCAACACATTGGTTGACAGAATCCGCCAGAGTGATCTTATAAACAGCTTTCATGTGAAAAAATAGACCTAATAGAAAAGGGATGGCATTTAAAGGTAATTCCTCAATTCTTTTCATGGTTAAACATCTTCAGACTGGAAGAAAACACCACTTCCATTTTTAAAAGAAGATGACTGGATCGTCATTCTCAACAGCCATTTTGATGGAGAAAACATTTACCTTGTTCCCCTACCATCTCAGAAACAGCCAAGCTTATACTTTCCTTCTATGCAGAAAACACAACAAATTCACTTGATCCCGTTTCGAAATTTTGGAACTTTCCCCCAGAAGCTTAATTTTTTAGATCATAATCTGAAAGCTCCCAACACATCCTCCAATTACAGACATCAGATCATACCAATATCAAACATAGCTTGAATCAACCCGACCAGAAAAATTGAGCAAAGAACCACAAAACCCATTTCCCAAATTGGTCAAAAACCCCATCTTTCAAGTCATATTGGAAATGCTAAAATAATTATGAAGTTCATCAGAAATCAATGCAAATCTCAAGCAGTCCAAAGATGACATTCAATTAAAGAAAAGGAAGAGCAACAGAAGGAAGAGTTGAAAACGAGAAGATTATTACCAGTCTCTAGAACCAGAGCAAAGTAAGAATTTTTCCTCTTCTCAAAAGCTTTGAGGCTCAAAAAGCCTGCAAGAATGAGAAGAAAACCAGATCCAGCACCACCAGCAATAGATGTCAAGCTTCCTTTCCTCACGTACCCTACAATTCCTCCACCCACAAGGATCAACCCGTATGGGATCGTGAAGCAGAAATCGTGCATTCTTCCAAGCTTGAGAATTCAGACAGTTAAAAGTACAGCAGGTCAGATCAGATCTAGTGAAATGTAAGAACGAAGACCTTTAACCAAGAAAGAAACGACATTTCCTATACTATTATTTATCTCATTAAGCACAAAAGTCAAAAGGTACATAAATCAATCTTCAGGGACTAAATAGAAATAAATTCAACAGTATAGGGGCCACTAATTCAACAAAGTTTCAAGAAAACATTTCTGCTTTTTGTATCCTCAGAGATTAAAAAGTTCCATTTTAATCATCTTCGTCTTCATCTTCTTCTTCTTCCAAATGCGTTTTCTCGTCTCGCGCCAACATTCAACACCATCATTTCACATAGTTCACCGCTTTCTATCGCACTCTCTCTCAACAACCTCCGACGATCCTCCATTTTCTCCGATTTCCAGACCTTCGAAATCCAAACACAACAAAACCCGCGAGAAACACAAACCGCCGCCGCCGCCGGCTCCCGACCCATCTCCTCTCCATTCCAACCTCCCGTTCGACTTCCGGTTCTCCTATTCAGAGACCAACCCAAACCTCGAGCCAATAGGATTCCGTGAACCGAAGAGATTCGCTCCCTTTGGGCCGG
>JBBYHH010224347.1:0-13267 GCA_038382905.1 Daphne laureola | reverse complement strand
CTGTAAAACCGCTAACGTGTTTCTGGGCGCAGGTTTAGGCAATTAAGGAAATACAACGCCGTAAAAACCTGTAACAATGCGTTAGAAATCTAAGTTAAGGAAAATTTAAAAATGGGCGGGTTTTTGGAACTGCAACATTTGGCGAACACCGTTTTGACGTCATCAGCCGCCTCGAGTAAGCCGCTTCCGCACAGTTTCTGATGAGTATTACGGAGGGGTGGTGACACTATTTATAGGTGAAGGAAATGACGTTTAGAATAATGTCATTACTAGAAACCATAAAGCTTTCCACTAAGCCTTTAAGTTTTCCACTAAGCCTTTAAGCTTTCCATAAAGCTTTAAAGCCTACCATGACTTCTGATTCATCCCATTTCCACTAGCCATTTATCACTTAAGATAAATAACCTATTTTCCCTAAAATAACCCTAAAAATCGGCTATATACAATATATAACATTAATGGAGTTATTCAATGGTACAAGGTGCATACACCTTATACCAAAATTACCAAAGTACCCATATTTTGATAAAAGGGTCTAAAGGTGGAAATAGATACAAGAATGAGATTTGAAATTATACATAATAATTCCAAACTATTCCATTTAACATATTTGAGCTCCTTTAAGCCCAGTAGTGCACTTTTACCGAAATAACCTTACTTTGATAAAAGATTCCCTAATGGTTTGTTCTTTTGACTTGAACTCACAACTACTATTAGTTGTAGTGAGTTGGAATACTAACTCATGAAGTTTTTGGTGCGCCAGGGAATTCCAACACACATCAAGTATGTCTTGCTCAGTTAAGATGAACTTGACCTTCTGTTACCAAATTGGATAGTTGTCACCATCCAACTTTTTATCATTGTTCAACTCAGCTATGATATTCTTACATGCCATCTATATGATGCAAATCACATGTTCAATGCTCAATCAATCACAACAAGACTCATTCATGTAATCATTGTATGAAACTACTTCATATATGTTCTTATATGGCAAGAGAAGTGCATATAACACCTAATTAGAAATACACAAACCTGTTTCCATGGTTCCATACACATGTTCTTAATGAGCTTTCAAGAAGGTTCCATTCTAATGTCACATCAACATTCGACCATGTAATACATACATGTGCCTTTCATGTAATATAATATTATACTATAGTCTCTAAACTCCTTAGTCATTGTAAGTACTCTTCTAGGAAAGATGGAGGGGTCACAATGGTTCATCTTAAAATCCACCTCCTTAGACAGAATGTACCTTACAAGACCTTAAAGCAAGACTTTAGTAAAATATAGTAGTGTGACATATGTATGTACTTAAGAACATGCATTTGAAAAATACACAAAACCACTTTTGCATATTTCATGCCATTTTCATTCTAGCATGCATATTCTAACATTACATGTGTCTCAAATCAAGCAACAAAACATGCTTTCAAGATTCACACACAAGTTAATTGACAAACAAGTACATTCATCCATATCATGCATACAAGTAATCATGATTTACACATACTTGAACATCAAGAATACATAGCCATTCACATAATCATGCATCAACCTCTTTCAATTTTACATGACTTGCTGTCATCTCAGATGAATTCTCATACAACATACATAATTTATTGACATACAAGTTACCATGTTTCATGCATTTTTACCACTTTTAGTTGATGGCCAAATTCTTCATGCATTTTCAAGTCCATAATTAAATCATCATTTTATCACATACATGAGAATTCACATTCAATTTCATCAACTTTTCATGAAATTAACATCATTCAAACACCAAGTTCAAGTGGTGATCAATTTTACAACTTATTCAAATTCTGCTTTAATGTTTCTTCTTTAAATACATTTCCACCGAATTTTCAAGTTTACATACAACATAAATGAGATTAATGGAACCTCACTCTGATACTATTTGTTGATTTTAGATCCACCATCAACATGTTTACATGTTATATAATCTCAATCATGTGTGACACAAGTTTATCAACTCTCATGTAAGTCACGGTTTTCATATAAAATCATAGCTTGATGTCTCTTTTCAAATCATGCCTCCTTCATTCAAGAACACATCAAGAAAGGTATAAGAAGATCCTAATCATGTTACTAAGATTAAGATATGTACCTTTCTCCTAGAAATTAGCAAAATGATATTTATCCTTGCTCCAAAACATTTGCTCCACTTGAATCTTCAAGAACACCTTCAAACTCCAAGTATGAATGTGGCGGCTTTGACTTGAATCTTCAAGTATTGGTGTTGAATGAAGAGGGCAGGTTTGAGGAGATGAAATGGGTTGAATGTTTTGAATTGACACACTTGAATCCACCTTTAATGTTCCTTGAATTACTTGCAACTTTTGGCCAAAAGAGAGAAGAAGAAGATGAAGAAGAATTGAAGTAACCACTAATGTGTGTAAGGATGTGTGAAGACCGGCATCCCCCCATCTATTTATAGATGAGGAGGACGGAGTTAAGGGGTGGTTGTAACTTCTTCAAGGCCTAAAGGTTGTGCCTTTTTAGCCTAAGAGAGTAACCTAGCCCCCTTGTCCACTTCCTCATCCAAGGACAAGGTAACCACCTTGAATGCCGAAATGGTGCCTTCTAAAGAGGAACCTTTTCACCCTAAAGAGGCCCTTTTGACCGGTTATACATGTATAACTACCAAAAAGTGTGAGTCATGTGGCAAGCTATATACATCTTCCACCTTTGACACTTCCTTTTACCAAAGTGCCCCTACTTTTACTAAAAAGGTTCCATTAGGTGTTACCAGTTATGAAACAAGGCGAAATATCACAAATATATTCCAAATGGTCACTTCACACATGATTGAGCTCTCTTGAGCTACTTTCCACTCACATTGAGCTAAAAGTCATTTATTTATCAAGACTAGCTCACTTAAGCTAAAGTTGGATACTTCTAGCTAACTTGAGATGAAGTTAGCTACTTTTAGCTAACTTGAGTTAGAGTGGAGATGAGTATAGCTACTTCTAGATATAGTGATCCAAAGTTGAGATGGATTTAGCTACGTCTAGCTAAGATGAGCTGGTACCATGCTACTCCCAGCTCCTGTGAGATGGAGTGAGCTAGCATGAGCTTACTTGAGCTAAGTCTAGCTACTTCTAGCTAAAGTTAAGCTAAGAGGAGATACTTCTAGCTTCCCTTGAGCTGTCATGAGCTAAGAGGAGCTACTTTTAGCTGCCCTCAAGTTATGATGAGCTAACCCCATCTACTTCTAGCTGAGATGAACTGAGGTGAGCTACATATAGATTTTTATGAGCTTAAGTAACATCTCAAAAAATCTTGGTGCGCCAAGAATTTCAACAAACTCTCACTCGCACTAAGAAACTTTTGAGTTCCAAACTCCCACTCGAATCAAATTCTCTCAAACACAATATAAGGCAAAAAACTAACAAGCACATTCATATAAAAGAAGTTCAGGGTGTGACTCCAAGGCATTCACACCAAATCTCTTCCATTGTGCTTGTTAGACTCACAACGAAAGATTATCCTCTCCAAATAGTCCTACTTGAACTCATCAAGTATCCGTGTGTTATTTGAACTACATCAAAACATGCTTGAACTTCTTCAAGCTCATTTGAACTTCATCAAATGATGCCTATCAGACCCCAGACACATGATACACTTAACTTAATCACAACCAGTCTCTTTCTTGAATTTCAACTACTTGAAATCCATGATTATATTAAGCAACCGAGATCTCATTCTTAACACTCCTATTTCAATCTAAATCATGCTACTTATACCATATGCTGCCAAGATTAAATTTAGAGCATCTGTATCATACAAATAGTGTATTTCCTATTAGCTTAGCTACTTAGACAAATTGAATAAACTCAACTACCCAAAAAGAGGATATTCTGGTCTTACTCATTTAAGACCTTCAACAACTAATCAAAGCAGCAATTACCTAATAGCAACCTAAAGTCACTAAGAGTTTGTACCAAAGATTGTCACACTAAGCCAAGATCACAAACAACTTACTTAAATACTTTCGTTGGTCACATTTCATGGACATGGAACACTTAGAACACATTCTTCAAGTTCCATATGAACACTATTTGGGTGTTTTACTTACACCACTCCCACTTGGAATGGTATTTACCTAATGATCGAGGGGTGTGTCATTTTTCCCTCTTAAAACACCAATAGTGTACTCCCTTTATCAAAATAAAAGGAGGACATGTCACAAACTATGAAATAACACTAAGTAAGCCAACACTTACTTCAATCATAGGCTAGGATGTATGGTGGTCATACGAACACAATGAACTTGTTCATCTCATCTTGATTTCAAAATAAATCAAGGCAACATTAAGTTAAGGTGTCATGTGTTGGGGTATGACTCCCACTCAAAAGTATAACTGTTCAAGTTACATGTTTCTGAAGAAACAACATACTTTGAGTCCTTAGCTAGTCTCATCCTTAGATCTACTCAAGATTAAGGGCGAAATACCTATGTGATAAAGTCTTTCTAAAGCCTATGTTTGACATGTTCTAAGTTTCATTATGAAACTAAAGATTGAACAAAGTATTTGATGAGAAATAAACATTTTTATTAATCATTTAACATAGTACAACATGTGTGATACCAAAGTGGTGAAGTACAAGCCAACATTTAAAATCTACGAAGATCCATTGCTTTTACATGGCGAACAAATAAAAGTGGTGGCAATGACTTAGTAAGAGGATCTGGCACCATTAGGTCTATAGAAATATACTCAATTTTGACTTCACCAGCTTTAATTGCATCACAAACAAAATTATATTTCATGCTTATGTGTTTGGTCTTTCCATGGTATTTGGGATCTTTGGTGTAAGTCATGACCGTCATACTATCACTGAAAATAGTAATAGGTATTTCCACCATAACTCTAGATTCCAAGTTTTTAAGGTAATAACTAAGCAACAAGGCTTCTTGTACAACTGAGGCACTTGAGATAAACTCAATCTCTATTGTTGAAAGTGTTGTACAAGTCTATTTATTACTACACCAAGTAGTAGCCACACCATTAAGCATAAATACATAACCAAATGTAGATTTGATGGAGTCTCTATCTCCACCCCAATCAACATCAGAGTAACCATGCAGATGAAGCTTTGTACCTTGATAGCATATCCAATAATCCTTGGTACCTTTAAGGTACCTTAGAACCCTCTTGGCATTCTTTCAATGTTGCATTCCAGGGATTGAAGAATATCTAGCCAATAAGCCAATGACTTGGCTATTATTGGGTCATGTACATAACATGGCATACATTAAGGACCCAATTGCACTTAAGTAAGGTATGCTTTCCATCTCTTCCTCCTCTTTTAGAGTCTTAGGACACATGTCCTCTTTAAGCTGGCATCCATATGAAAATGGGGTGTTCACAGGTTTAGAATTGTTCAAGTTGAACCTTTCAAGAATCTTATCCACATAAGGTTCTTGAGAAAGTTCCAACAACTTCTCCTTCATATTTCGGCATATCTTAACACCAAGAATGTAGGAAGCCTCTCCCATGTCTTTCATGTAAAACATGGAAGATAACCATCCTTGGATGGTTTTGAGCAAATCAACCCCACTACTTGCTATGAGTATATCATCAACATACATGGTTATTATAGCATATCCAGAGCTGGATGAGAAAAAGTAGACATAATGGTCTTCATGCATCATCACAAAGCCATAGCTAGTCACTGCATGGTGAAACTTTAAGTACCATTGTCTTGAAGCTTCCTTAAGACCATAAATAGACATCTTAAGTCTACAAAATTTGTCCTCTAAACCATCTTGAACAAAGCCTTCTGGTTGTTTCATATATATTTCTTCACTCAAATCACTATTAAGGAAGGCAATCTTTACATCCATCTGATGTAATTCCAGGTCCATATTTACTACTATAGCAAGTAGGATTCTGATGGAGTTAAATTTCACAACTGGTGAGAAAGTGTCTTTGAAATCTACACCGTCTTTTTGTGTAAAACCCTTATCTACCAAAAGGGCTTTGTATCTCTCGATACTTCCATAATAAATTCTCTTAATTTTCAACACCCATTTATTACCAATAGATTTTTGGCCTTCAGGAAGATCAGACAACTGCCACCCACTATTGATGTGCATTGAATGCAACTCATCATTTATTGCACTTATCCATTCTTCCTTTTGTGCACCGACAAGAGCTTCCTTGATGTTACTTGGGAGAAATGATGGATTGATTCCATTGAGGAGGGCTATCACTTATATTATAATATAAGCTATAATCACAGACTGAGTTGATCTCAGAAAGAAGAGGAGGAACTCTCGGGGCCAATTTAAGTTGGATCTGGAAAGATCAGGTGCACTTTGCCTTCACTCTTCTTTCCTTCTCCTGTCCACTATGACTGAAGTCAAACTAGACTTTTAGTTCCTCTTCATATAACATAAAAAAATTCTAGACTATCTCAGCTGACATTAAGTAAGTCTCACCCTTCGAGAGTCCCCACCTCTTGGATTGTCTCGATTCCCTTGTTGATCTTCTCAATATGGGCAGAGGTGAATTTAGCTCTTAGACTTCCTCAAATCCCTCTTGAACAAGTGCATCTTCTTCCAGATCTTGTCCATCATGATCCATTTCAATGGATTCATCTTGAAGAGTTACAACTCCTTCAAATCGAGTTACTCCTTCTAGAGTCGGTGCACTTTGTGTGACTAGAACCTTTGAGGTACTCGATTAATTGTCTTCAAGGATCAGGCTAAATGAGGTCATATCATTACATTCACCAACTTTAGGAAACTCATTTTTCACAAAGTTAGCATTTCTAGCATCAAATACTAGACCATTCTTGTGACTAATATCCAAGAACACATACCCCTTTGATTCATTGTAGCATCTGAGGAAAACACACCTCTTTCCCCATGGAACTAATTTTCCTAAAGGATGGTCCGGGACATGCACATAAGCTAAGAAACCCCAAGGGTGCAAGTAGCTCAAATTCAGGGACCTATCCTTCTATAATTCATATAGAGAAGAGTCAATGTTCTTGGTCGACACCCTATTGAGAATGTGCACTACACATAACAATGCATCACTCCAATAGATGATGTCCAAGTTGGCCTTAACCATCACGGACCTCACCATGTTTATGAGAGTTCTATTCTTCCTCTCAAACACTCCATTTTGTTGAAGTGTCCAAGTAAGGGTGAACTCCCTCTTAATGCGTTTCAAGTCACAATAAGCCTTAAAGGCTGATGAACTATACTCACCTTCTCTGTCTGTCTTTAAAGACTTTATTTTCTTACCCAATTGGTTTTCAACCAAGTTGTCATACTTCTAAAAGTATGATAAAGCTATTGGAATTATGGTCATAACGAGAGCTTTTGAGATAGTACTTGAGCTCGCTAAGTTTGAGGCCATAAGAAGCTATATGTAGCTCACCTAGGCTTATCCTAGCTAGAAGTAGCTGGGCTTAGCTCACAATAGCTTTAGGGAAACTAGAAATAGTTTCCCTCAGTTGATCTCAGCTTAGTTTAGCTAGGAGTAGCTAAACTTAGCTCATACAGCTCAAGAGTAGCTAGAAGTAGCTCCCCTTAGCTCAACTCTAGATAGAAGTAGCTTGACTTAGCTCAAGTCAGCTCATGCCAGCTTATCCCAACTCACAGTAGTTGCGAGTATCTTGAAATTAGCTCATCTTAGCTAGAAATAGCTAAATCCATCTCATTGTCAGCTCACTATAGCTATGAGTATTTATACTCAGCTCCACTCCAGCTTAAGTTAGCTAGAAGTGGCTAACTTCAACTCAAGTTAGTTAGAAGTAGCTAACCCTAGTTGATGTTATCTAGGAGTAGCTAACATTAGCTCACAGTATCTAAAAGTAGCTAGCACTAGCTCAAGTTAGTTCACAAGGAACTAACCCCAACTAAAGTTAGCTAGAAGTAGATAACCTCAGTTCAAGTGAGGTAGTCTTGATGAAGAAGTGACTTTTAGCTCAAGGTGAAATGAAAGGAGCTCATGAGAGCTCAAATATCTGTGATGTAACCATTTGGAACATCTATGTGATGTTTCACCATGATTTACAAGTGGTAATTTCCATTTGCATCTTTTGGACGAAATAAAAGGGTATTTTAGTAAAAGGGGCATTGTAGGTGGATGGTCTATGCGCCCTACCACATGGGTCACACTCCTTGGTAGTTACCAAGGAGAGGCCGGCCTTAAGAGGCCTAAAATAGGCCTAAAAGAGGTGAAGGAGTGCCTTTCTAGAAGGTACCTATTCCCTAAAGAGGAAGTTACCAGGGTGGTTACCATGTATTTGCCCTTGAAAAAGGTAAGGAGGTTTGGTAACTCCCAAGGGGCAATGGGGTGAAACCTTCCAGCCCCAAGGGAAGTTACAACCACCCTTAACCACCCCTTCTCATCTATAAATATAGAGGAGGGGGCTAGCCATACATTTTTTATGTTTGCACACTTGGTAGTTTGCCTTCATCTTCTTCATCATTCTTCTCTCCCTCTTGGCCGAATTCTTTAGAACTATTCTAGGAGAGTTTTGGGTGTATTAAAGTGTGTTTCTTCAACACATATAACCCCTATTCATCATATCAAATCCTCCCTCTTCCATCATCAATATCAACCGGGCACAACTTGAAGAACATTCAAAGGTGTTCTTGGTGTTCATCAAGTGTTCCAGTGGAGCTTACGTTTTGGAGCAAGGATAAACATTCTTTTGGTGTAATTCCAGAAGTAAGGTACACTTATACTAATTAGTATCATTATAGGATCATCTTCTACTCTTCTTGATGAATGGATGATGAAAGAGGCATGATTTGAACAAAACATCGCGCTATAATTTTATGTGAAATCCAAATTGTATATGGATTCAATATGTTTTGAACTGTACATGATTGAGATGGAATAACATGTAATACATTTTAATGGTGGATCTAAAATAAACAAATGGTATCAGAGCAAAGTTCCATTCATGTCTCATTCATGTTGAATACAAATTGGGAATTCGGTTGAAATTGAAAAGTTGAGGCCGAATTTTTAAAACTTGTAAAAGTTGAAAATTGTTTGAACTTGGTGTTTAAATGATTATCTTTTCATGAAAGTGCATGAAAATATGTATGAATTCATGTTTATGTGTTAAAATGATGAAGAATCATGAAAATGCACGTAAAATGTTAATTACGGCCATTAGTGTCAAAATTGCTAAGTTTTCGGATCATGTTGAAATTTTACATAAACTTGACTTGTATGGAAAGAATTGATGAATATGCATGTGTGGATAAAGATTTCTTGAATGAGCATAAGTGCGCTTGAGAATTTTCAAATGCATGTTCTTACATAGTATACATATGTTGCATACTAGTAATATGATCATCCTAAACTTGAACTATTGGCTTTACCCAGAGATTGTCTTAATTACTGGTGATTCTATCAAGGAATTTCCACTATGATGACATGAGGGAGTTGAGAACTAGTTCAAGATGGATCATGAATTGTCCTTAAGTTAATGTCTTTAAGGACCCTGCCAATATTAAAAGCAATTCTATGGTGGCTTATGGGTGATGAGATATTGGATTAAGGTGAAATTCATATAAGTGTTACATACACTTGTCACATTACTATCTTATACTAGTAGTCTTTACCTTAAGGTCTTGTAATGTACATTCTGTCTAAGAAGGTGGATTTTAAGCAGAATCTTTGTGGCCCCTCTATCTTTCCTTAGAGTGTACTTACAATGACTAAAGGGGTTGAGAGACTATAGTATAAGATTATACTACATGAAAGGCGCATGTATATGTTACATGGTTGAATGTAGTTGTGACACTAGAAAGGAACCTTCTTGAAGGCTCATTGGGAACATGTGTATGAAATCATGGAGATATGTTTGTTTATTTGTAATTGGGTGTTATATGCACTAATTGTTTCATATATGAACATGTATGAAGTAGTTTCATACAATGATTGCTTGAATGAGTCTTGTTGTGATTGATTGAACATTGAACATGTGTTTTGCATCATGTAGATGGTATGTAAGAATATCATAGATGAATTGAATAAGGACCTCAAGTTGGATGGTGACAACTATCCAATTTGGCAACATAAGGTCAAGTTCATCTTAATAGAGCAAGACACACTTGAGGTGTTGACTAGTGAGGTCAAACCACCTAGTGATGGAGAGGATGGGTCGGCCTATGTGGCTTACCTTAAAAAGAATAGTCTTTTCAGGATTACCCTCCTCTCGACCATGGTGGATGAGATCATGGTGGAGTTCTCAACTCTTGATAGTGCCAAAGATATTTGGGACACTTTCAAGGCCAAGTTTGGCGATGTTTCTATAGAGAAACGAAAATCAATGATCTTAAAGTTTGAGAATTATGTCAAACAAGCTGACCACACCATGAGCTCACACTTGCATAAAATGTCACACATGATTCACAAGCTAAAGCAAGCTGAGCATGACCTCACTGATGAACAACAGGTTCAAGCTCTAATCCGATCATTGCCTAATGAGGAGTGGAAGTTGATGTAGGTAAACTTGCACCACAATCCTCAAATAAAATCATTTGATGACATTGCCTTCCACTTACTCCTTGCGGTTGAAGTAATGACTCTCAAGAACCACTCCCAGGCATATGTTGCCTCTACTTCCTCCAACAAGAAAGGAGGGAAGAAGAATGGGAAGTGGTTCAAAGGTAGTAAGGGCAAAGGCAAGGGTAAAACTGGTTGGAATGGACCCAACTTGAACAAATTCAAGAAGAAAATGGATGTTTCCAAGCTCAAATGCTTCAACTGTGGGAAGAAGGGATATTTTTCAAAAGAATGCAGAAGTCATCCCAAGGTACATTTGCCTACTACATCTTTTAATGTACATGCTGTGTCATTTACTATGGTTACTAAAAGCAATTCTATATGGATTGTAGATTCGAAAGCAACAGACCATATAGTCAAAGACAAGTCTTGGTTCGTGGTATATAGGAAACTCCTGAGAGATGCGAAGTGTGTCTCAGTGGGAAATTCAAATGTAATAGATGTATTAGGTATCGGGACTTGTAAAGTCCCTGTGTGTAACAAATATTATATTTATCTTGTGAATACGTTACATGTACCTGATATTTGTAGAAATTTAATTTCTATAAGTAGTTTGTTGAAGTATCAATATAGCTTGTCACTTTCTAATAATAGTCTTACTATTATCAAAGATGATCAAGTTATGTGAAAGTGTTTTGTTAATAATGGTTTGTATGAACTTCAACCTAGTTGTAATAACAACTCTTCTTCTAGTTTCCATCTGACCGTGATCACAAATGAAATGACTTGGCATGAAAGGCTAGGACATGTTGGTCAAGATATAATGAATAAGATGGCCAAAAGTGTATTACTTGGATCCTTGACTAAAGTTGTCTTTCCAAGTTTCCAAGCATGCCTTGAAGGTAAGGCGATAAGAAAGCCATTTGGGCGTGGAACTAGAAGGGAAGAGGTACTTAGTTTAGTTCATTCTGACTTATCTGGACCAATGAGGGTAACATCTAGAAATAGTTTTAGATACTTCATTACATTCACGGATGACTATACAAGCTTCACCCATGTTTTCTTATTTAAGAATAAAGTAGAGGCTTTATCATACTTTTATAAGTATGTCCATTTGGTTGAGAACCAATTGGTTAAGAAGATTAAGTCCTTAAGAACGGAGAGAGGTGGTGAGTATAGTTCATCGGCCTTTAAGGCATTTTGTGACTTGAAGGGCATTGATATAGAGTTCACTCTTCCTTGGACACCTTAAAAAAATGGAGTTTCTGAGAGGAAGAATAGAACTCTCATGGACATGGTTAGGTCCTTGATGGCTAAGGGTAACTTGGACATCACCTATTAGAGTGATGCGTTGCTATGTGCAGTGAAAATTCTCAATAGGGTGCCAACCAAGAACATTGACTCTTCTCCTTATGAGTTATGGAAGAAGAGGTCCCCTAACTTAGGCTACATGCAACCTTGGGGTTGCCTAGCTTATGTGTATGTCCCAGACCATCCTTTGGGATAATTAGGTCTACAGGTAAAGAGGTGTGCTTTCCTTGGATATTGTAGTACCTCGAAGGGTTATGTGTTCTTGGACATTATTCACAGAAATGGTCTAGTATTTGATGCTAGAAATACCAACTTTATGGAAAATGAATTTCCTGAGTTGATGACTGTAATGATTTAACCTCATTAGGTTAGATCCTAGAAGAGAATCAACCAAGTACTTCAAGTATACCGGTCACACAAAGTGCACCCACTCTAAAGGGAGTACCTCAACTTGAAGGAGTTGTGACTCCTCATGATGAATCCATTGACATGGATCATGATGGACAATATCTGAAAGAATTGGAACTTGTTCAAGAGGGAGTTGAGGAAGTGCAATAGCATGTTTTACCTTCACTCGTGTTGAGAACATCAACAAGGGAACCAAGATAACCCAAGAGATTGGGACTCTCGGAGGGTGAAACATACTTGGTATCATCTGAAATTGATGAACCAAGTAACATCTAGGAAGCTCCTGCTGGTGCACAAAAGGAGGAATGGCTAAGTGCAATGAATGATGAGTCATATTCAATGCATATCAATGGTGTATGGGAATTGTCTGATCTTCCTCAAGGCCGAAAGGTCATAGTTAATAAATAGGTGTTGAAAATAAAACGCAATTTGGATGGAAGTATTGAGAGATACAAAGCCGTTTGGTGGATAAGGGTTTCACACAAAAGAAAGGTATAGATTTCAAAAGCACTCTCTCACCGGTTGTGAAATTCAATTCCATCAGGATCCTACTTGTTATCATAGCAAATCTGGATCTGGAATTACATCAGATGGATGTAAAGATCGCCTTCCTCAATCGTGATTGGAGTGAAGACATCTACATGAAACAACCAGAAGGGTTATTCAAGATGGTCTAGAGAACAAGGGATGTAGACTTAAGAAGTCTATATATGGTCTTAAACAAGTTTCAAGACAATGGTACTTGAAGTTTCACCATGCAATCACTAGCTATGACTTTGTGATGATACATGAAGATCATTGTGTCTACTTGTTCTCATCCAGCTCTGGATATGGTATCATGACCCTGTATGTTAATTGTTACACCCACTGCTGGCAGGAATTTATTTTCCGGAGGAGAGTGGCCGGATGGCAAGTTGTCACGTGCTTGAAGGTATGTGGAAGTTGTAAATTTCAAGTTCAATTGCACTTTGAGTGTTGTTAAGTGCATGATATTGAAGTGTTGATGAAGTATGCTGGTGTTTGAACTAGCA
>JBBYHH010224236.1:0-13269 GCA_038382905.1 Daphne laureola | reverse complement strand
GCGATATTCTGTGATAACCACTAACGTGTTTTCGGGTGCAGGTTTAGGCTTAAGTAATTAGAACGCCCTAAACCTAAATAACGCGTTAGAAACATTAAGTTCGGAAAAAGTTTAAAAATGGCCGGGTTTTGGGTTCCGCTAATAATAGAAAAATTCCATTCCGACGTCACCACCGCCTTCCGGCACCGTTTCCGACGCTTCCGCACATGCCGACCGGGGAGGGGTGTTGACATTATCACTTAGCCAACCCCGTGTCAGGCGAGTTATTGCTGATAACCTCTTGCGACCATGTTCAGATGTGGAGATTAAGGCGGCTCACCCAAATAAATCACCCGATCTGGATGGTTGCTCACCGCTTTTCTTCTAGCGGTTTTGGCATGTCGTTGAACCGGATGTTTTATTTTCAGTGCGGCATATTTTGGAGCAAGGTACAGTCCCGCCCTCTCTTAATCATACCTTTTTTGCTTTTATTCCTAAGTGTAAAGATCCCAGAGATTTCTTTAGTTTTCGACCGATTAGTATGTGCAATGGCATTTACAAGATTGTCACTAAGGTTCTAGTGAATCATCTTAAATCGTGGATGCATGAGTTGATTTCTGAGTATCAAAGTGTGTTCGTTCTAGGGCGTCTTCTCACTGATAATCCATTGATTGCCTTGGAAACGTGTTTCTTTATTAACAATCTACATGGTAACCGATGTGGTGCGTTGACGGTTAAGCTTGATATGATGAAGGATTATGACCGCGTTGAGTGGGACTTTCTCCGTAATATTCTTCTTCAGTTTGGCTTTCCGGTCGCTTGGGTCTAGCTGGTAATGTCATGCATTGAGTCGGCCTCTTTCTCTATATTGGTTAATGGGTCACCCACTCGCACGTTTCGGCCATCTCGGGTTATCCGTCAAGGTGATCTGTTGTCTCTATTCCTCTTCTTTTTTGTTATTGAAGGCTTGTTAGCTTTGTTGCATCACGCCACGTCTTCTGGCCGTTTGGCAGGGGTGGCCATTGCAACCCAGAGCCTCACGATCTATCATCTTTTATTTGCTGATGACTCTTTCATTTTCCTCCGGGATACGGTTGGTTGTGCGCAGGAATTGTGCGCGCTCCTTTAGGTGTATGAGATGGCCACAGGTCAGTGTGCGAATCTCTGTTAGTCCTCTGCTTTTTTTAGCCCGTCTATTGGCCTAGATAGAAAGAATGCCTTGCAGTTGGCCCTGGGTATGACTCGATGTCTGAAAGAATACAAATATCTTGTCTTTCCGTGGTTATTGGGTAGGCGGAAGGTGGCACAACTTGAGTTTAATTATTATTAAGCGGGTGACAGAGCGTCTTACTAGTTGGCGTGCGGTAATGTTATTCCAGGAAAGTTGAGCTACGTTTATTAAGTCAGTGGTACAGGCTATGCCGAATCACCTGATGAGCTGTGTTTTATTACCGCCAAAGATATGTAAGGCCCTCAAGTCTCTTTCTACTCATTTCTTCTGGTCAACGAATGTCAGTGAGCCTAAGATTCCTTGGTATGCTTGGTCACGTCTGTGCCAATCAAAAGGGGCCGGAGGTGTTGGGTTTCGCGACCTGCCGGCTTTCAATAGAGCCATGTTAACTAAGCAGGGGTGGCGTCTGATTACATCCCCGGATAGTCTGGTTGCTCATGTTTTTTTAGGTAAGTACTACTCGGACTCTACTTTCCTTACATCCGCCTCTACTACTCACTTTTCGATGGTTTGGAAAGAATTGCTGGCTGGTAGGGAGATTTTGCTGGCGGGGGAGGTTCTGCCGAGTTGGTAATGGCCACTCAGTCCGAGTTTGGGATGATAAATTGTGACATGGGCCAGACTCAACGTTGGTTACAGCTCGGCCTCCCCAGTTCGGAGATTTACGGGTGGCTGCTTTGATTGATCCAATGGCTATATGTTGGCATGAGTCAGTAGTTGATCGCCTTTTTCTTTCAGAGGACACAATCCTCATTAAGGGGATACCTTTGAGCCCACACTGTCAGGAGGATGTTTTTACTTGGGGAATGGTTGATAACGGTGAGTTTTCGGTCAATTAAGCATATTATTTATCCTATGCGATCCTTTATCACCAGCAACCATTTGGGGCCTCAAAGTTCTGGTGGTGGTTATGGCAACAGAAGCTTCCCCCACGGGTTCATATGCATTTCTGGATGGCGTGTGGTAATCTTCTTCCTACTCGAGACAACTCACCATCTCTGGGCGTTGTCATTGATCTTTTGTGTCCGATGTGCTCTTTTCCACCTGAGTCTACATTCCACATGTTCTGTGAGTGTCCCTTTGCTGCTTCAGTCTGGGATTTGATGGGCGTTGACCTGATTGTGTTTCGTTCCGTGACCGAGGATTGGTGGATTAGAGTTTGGCAGTTGTTTGGTGAGGATAAGATCCTTCTGCTATGAGTCGCTGTTATCATCTGGTTCTTGTGGTTTAACCGGAACTTGGTGGTATTTAAGTTGAAGTGTCAGATTCCTTCTGCCTATGTTCTCAAGATTCAAACTTGGTTGGATGGATGGACTGCAGCGGAGGGTCCTCCACTGTTGTCACCTTTACCTCCTCCGGCTCCGTTTTGGCAACCCCCTCCACCTGATGTCATTAAGGTTAATGTGGATGGAGCATTGCCCAATGAAGATTATGTGGCGGCTATTGGGTGTGTTGTGCGGGATAGTTCGGGCTCTTTATTGGAGGCGTCCTCCTTAGGATTCAGATATGCTACGGGTGATCCTCTTTATATCGAAGCTGCGACAATTCTATGGGGTCTTAGGGAGGCCAGACTTCATGGCTGGACAGACGTCATCATCGAATCTAATTGTCAGGTGCTGGTTTGCCAGCTTAATTCTAATACTGGTCCATTCCGGTATAGTTTTGGCACTCTTCACGAGGAGGCGTTGGCTTTTAAGTTTTTTTTTACATCATGCTCCATCGTTTTTTCTCCTAGATTGTCTAATGTTGCTTCTCACCTTGTTGCTCGTCATGGTCTTTAGATCATAGGCCGCTCCTCTTGGCTGGCTAGTCTCCCGAACTGATTATGTAATGCTTTGATCTAATAAAGTAGTGGTTTCATTGGTCTTCAAAAAAAAAAACAGCAAGCCCATGTCTAGCAATCTTATGAGTGCAATATTAAAAAATCTAAGAGAAAAAATAAACTTGAAATAAGAAAACAAAAATCTAAAATAGATAGCAATATCGTCCACCAATGCATCAAAGTGAAAACGTGAAGGGCCGTTGTCACTATTCAGCTCGTTTATCAACATTTGACAATCTGATTCAATAATAACAGACTCCTTGACAATTGAGATTAATAATACTCATAACTGAAACTGGAAGAGCCAAACGAATCAGCGGCACGACGCACTTTACAATGACAACGGTGGAGAAAGACCCAAGCCGCGTCAGCGCTAAGTCGGCATCCCATTCCACTTTCTCTTTAACATACGTTGTAATAATTTAAAATAACAAAAACTTGGAATTTGACAGTGTAGTGGTGATTTTTCTGAGAATGCTAAGTAGAAAATAAGGTGAGTTGATGATGTAAGGTTTGTGTGAATTTGAAGGCAAGGAACTAGAACTTAAACTCCTTTTGCCTAGGTGATTAGCTTAGTTAATGTTGTTAGTTTTTGATGAACTGTTTAACAATTGTGTGAAGAATGTGGGTGAAACTAAGAAAAAAAATTATCCTTAAGTGAGAAAAATGCATGTCTTTTTTTTTGTTTGTAACGGGGAGGACCAATATAATTAAAAACGAGAATAGAAAACAAAGTAGCATATGAGACAGACCCAAACAAAAATCACAATATAGAAACACAAAGCGACATGCCGGCTTGAACTAACTAAAGTGGTAAACACCCACATAACTAGATCTAAATACCAAGAGCCAAAGATCAAAAGAACATGGAGAGCCTAATGGCATGAGCAGGCTTTGACATCGTTGAAGATGTGACTTACAATGCACCGTTAACCATGTGGGATTATCATACAACAACATCTATCAAAATGGAGCAAGACGCCCTCTCACCATGTAAGTGTTATCAGAACGGCCATACCACCTATCACAAACACAAATTAAAACCAACAGACACACCAAGCAAACAACTGTAGAGAAAAACCATAAGCAAACAAACTTAAACTTAAACAAAACAACACAGGTCCAAAAGACAAATAATAGAGCACACTTGGTGGTCCTCACTTCCAAGCAACTCCGCCCCCATATTATAGATTTGGATGAGGCAGGAATTTTCCTGGCCCCTTTACAGCCCAACGCTCCGTCCGACGGGCCAAAGCCGATCGTGGCCCAACGACGAGAGGATCGAACCATCAGAGGAGCAAGTCCGAAGAAACAGTCCGACCTAGGGAAAAGAGATCCGACTTAGGGATATCAATCGGGCGGGTCGGGTCAGGTTCGGATTGGGTTGGGTTAATTTATTCGAATTCGGGTTGAGATCAGGTTTAGTTGTTTTCGGGTCGGGTTGGGTTCAGATCGGGTCATTCGAGTTTGGGTTGAGATCAAGTTTAGCTGTTTTCGAGTTCGAGTCGGGTTTGGATTGAAATCAGATTGAGACAATTTCATTTTCGGTTTACATCAAATCAAACTCGGGTTAATATTTATATTTCTTGTTGATCACATATATGATTTTTAAAATGATTAAACCCATGAATTCTAAAAAAAAACTATCATTAAATTACGTTTAAATATATTTTTCATGCAAAATTGTAGTAATATTTAAATATCTTTTCCATAAAGAAAAAAACATTTTAAAATTTTTGATCTATAATTAGTTTCTTAAATTAGTGAATCTTAGAAGAAAATTAGTTGAATTAAAATTAATCAATATTAAAAAAATGAAAGCATAAGTAATTTAACTCAGCACTCTCTATATCGCAAAATTTATTCAATATTAAAAATGTTTCAATAAAATTTAAATTGGACATGGTTTTAACGAAATTGGAGTTGAACGTTGCTCCGAAAAAAATGAAAATTAGTCACGACTCTAACAAATTTGGATTTGATCATTACTCTCAACAAAATTTAAATTGGACATTATTCCAATAAAATTGAAATTTATCATTACTCCAATAAAACTTGAAATTAGACATTACTAAAAAAAATTATAAATTAAACATTTCTCCAATAATAATTACAATGGACATTCCTACAGTAAAATTTGAACTAGATATTGCTCTAACAAAATTGAAAATTGGACACAATACCAACAAATTTGGAATTGGTCTTACTCCAACAAAATTGGAAATTAGACATTACTCCAACAAAATTGAAATTGCTCATCACTCCAACAAAATTAGAAATTGGACACAACTTCAACAAATTTGTAATTGGTCGTTACTTCAACAAAATTAGAAATTGAGTATTACTCCAACAAAATTAGAATTGGTCATTATTCTAATAAAATTAGAAATTAGACACAACTTCAATAAATTTGAAATTGATCATGATTACTCCAACAAAATAGGAAACTAGACACAACTCCAACAAATTCAAAATTAAACATTACTCTTATAAAATTAGAAATTAGACATGTCCTTACTAAAAATAGAAATTAAAAATTACTCCAATAAAATTGGAATTGTTCACTACTTCAACAAGATTAAAAATTAGACATAACTCCAATAAATTTGAAATTGATCATTACTCCAAGGAAATTAAAAATTAAACACAACTCCAACAAAATTATAATCGATCAATACTCCAACAAAATTTTAAAATAAACAATACTGTATCAAAATTAAAAATTGGACATTTCTCTACCCAAAATTAAATTTTGATATTGCTCCAATAAAATTTGAATTGGACATTACTCTAATAAAATTAGAAATTGGACATCTCTCAAAATAAAAATTAAATTGAACATTCCTCCAATAAAATTGAAATTGAATATTACTAATTTGTTTTTTACAAATAAGACATTACTCCAAAAAAATTAGAAATTGGACATTTCTCTAGCAAAAGTTTGAATTGGATATTGCTCCAATAAAATTAGAATTAGACATTATTCCAAAAAAAATAAAAATTAGACACAACTCCAACAAATTGAAGTTGTTCATTACTCAAATTTTAAATTAGATATTTCTCCAGCAAAATTAAAAATTAGACAAAGCTCCAATAAATTTGGAATTAGTCAATTCTCAAACAAAAATAAAAAATTATACATTACTCCGATTAAATTAGAAATTGTACTTCTCCTACAAAAGTTGAAATTAGACGTTACACCAATAACTTTGGAATTGCATACTTCTCCAACAAAATTAAAAATTGGACACAATTCCAACAAGTTTGCAATTAATCATGACTCCAAAAAACTTGAAAATTAAACATTATTTCAATAAAATTGAAAATGGGATATCTCTATATCAAAAATTAAAATTGGATATTGATTCAATAAAATTGAGATTAGACATTCCTCTAATAAATTGAAATTTTAAAAATCTCTTATGTATCAACTTTTTTGTTTCATAAATATCATATGTCAAAAGTGAAAAGACATGTCTATAATTTCAATTTTCGAAAACATAAATAAAGGAAAATACATATGTCAAAAGTGAAAATGTCGATACTTGTAACTTGGATATAATTCTTCAATATGTTTTTATATTCGGGTTCGGGTTCGGGTTCAGGTTCGGGTTCGGGTTCATCCGGGTTTGGGTTGCTTGGGTTTGGTTTCGTTCGGGTTCGGGTTATCTCGGGTTTCGACTTGCACGGGTCAGGTTTAAGTCAGGTTCAGGTCGGGTTCAGTTGGTTGACTTTTTAAGTCAACCCGGATTGGGTCGGGTTCAGGGGGTCGGTCGGGTCAATTTTTGACATCCCTAATCTGACTACCACAACATGAGGGCCTCGAGGCAAAGTGGTGAGTGGAGCCCGCAGGCAAACGAGTTGCCGGCCAAGAGAAGCCTAGGACGCGAGAACGGGAATCGCATGCCGAAGCACTTTAACACCGGTGGTGGCCTGATGCCTCCCAACCCGATGTTGGCAAGGGTTGAGGGACAAAACACTCGTAAGGACGAGCAAGGCTGGTAGCGGGCAGAGAAGACGAGTCTGTACGTTAGGGTGGGCATCTCCAGAAGACGGCGGCAAGAGAGAGCGCAACATGTGCCAATAGACTAAGCGTGGTCTCCAGCAGAGAGCTCGCACACACGGCTGCCATGGAAAGGCAGTGGTGGCGAAAATAGGGTTTGGTGGGAGCACATTCGTTTTTTTTTTTAATATACAAAGAGGGTCGGGGATTAGGGATACCGGATGCTCGAACTCAAGATCTCTACAAATATCTTCACGAATATAACCACTAGATAAAGGGAGCACATCCGTTCTTTGTTTGTTTATTATTATTATTATTATTATTATTATTATTATTATTACTAGTAGTAACAGCCCGCACGTTGTTGCGGGTGTTGCAATTTAAGTGTTGATCAAACAAATTAATAATAAGAGTATTTAAAATAATGTTAATTAATTTTAAATTACATTGTAGTTAAAATGACAAAAAAAAAAATTAATTAACTAGTGATTTTAATATTTTCACCACACCAATATTAGCTATTAGCTATTTTGGTTAGTGAATTTAACATTTTCTCTTTTCACTTCCAAATTTGGAGAGCAGAATAACAAAAAATTATTATGACTAGTGTAATAGCTAGCATTATTGGAACTTATTTTGTTTTCATTTTTTTCTATTTTTAATTACATTATTTAACTTAAGAGTCTTATAGCTAACATTGTTATAGATGCTCTAAGTGTTTTAAAATTGGTTAGAAAATGGATGTTTTTTAAACTCTTACAAAATCAAAATAGTTGAATTTAACTTTTTATTGGATGAATTTATTTCACGTCATTAAAATTCCTAGTATTGCTTCTCGAAAAAAAAAATTCCTAGTATTGGCTACATAAGTATGCTGGTTTGTGGAAGATTGGAAGGGGACTCTTGCTCTAATTGGTCACTTCAGGAGAGGCTAGTAGGAAATTTTTTTAAAATGAGAGACAAAAAGTTGATAAATTTATCATTTGACAATTTTATCTCTATTTTAACCTATATTACATCTCTTATATTAATTGGATAAAATTGTCATTTAACAATTTCAAATTTCAAATTTTTCTGATTTTTTTTTCCAATGTGGGTGCTGAACTGACCCATTATATGAATAGGATTTGTTTTTTAAAAAAAAAAAGGCTCATATTATTAATTCGAATGGATCCTAATACAAACCTTAAGAATAGCATAACAGAAAAAGAAAGACAAATAAACCTCGCGCAAGAGGTGAATCAATAACTGAAGATAGTTAATAAAGACAACGAAATAATAGTAATAGATAAGTAAAGGATAAGCAATAGTGTTGCACTCATCTAAACAGTTAGTACTAGCAACCTGAGATGTCAGAATTATGATGTGAGGGATGAGCTCTGAGATTGTCCACCCCTTCAGCGATAAGATCCTTCTACCGAATACCAAAAGACCTTCACACCTGCAGTCAGTTGGCACGCTGAAATGGGTACATGCCCTGCTCCAAACAAGATCAAAAATCACTGATACCAATTCATGTCTCGTCGAACGGACTCGAGTTGTCCTGAAAGGTTCAGATCATTGACAACACCAAGGGACTAATTTGTGCAACACGAGAACCATCAAGGGAGACCCACAACCAAGACAGTCCTCGAAATGATAACTCATGTCACTAGGCAGGACGAGCCTCCGCTCGGTCCTGCCGTTAACAGAAAAACCATGTCCATCATTGGCCCCTCGTCCTCCTTCAAAAGTTGCCTCTGACCAACCTTGAAGCCCTACCCAACATCAATCACAAGATCCACAATCACCTGCAAAAGACGCCACCAATGACGTCGGACATGGGATCGCGAGCATCGGACCTCTTGGCAACAGCAACGGCTTGAGAGAAGGGATGGAGCGCCATAGCCCCAACACCACTAGAAACCGGCGACACTAGGGCTGCTCCAACCCGTCGGTGAAGAATCAACCGAGACCAACAACGATCATGTCTCCTAATCGACAGGTGAGGGCATTGGGTGACAAAATGAGCGAATCATCGATGAGGAGGTCGACACAGTGGCTTTGTTGAGCCACAAGCAAGGAGACGTTGAGGATCGCCGGAAATGGCGACAACACCCAGACCAGTAGGGAGGCGGCGAAGCCTCTGAGCATTGATAAACCCGGCTGGAAGACACGATGCTATGCAACATGGAGAACGAGAAAGTACGGATGATCGCTGCTCAAGACGAGTGTGAACAGCGACGTGCGGGAGGAGCCCAAATTGGTTGGGAAAATGTACCAAAATGACAGTTGCAGAGCGGTGGTGGCAGACTGTATGAATCCTCAGAAAGTTCACCTGCGCCACCGGTCTGAAAGGGAAATCAAAACTCCAGAGCCACTCAGCCCTTAGACGAGGAGGTGAGACAGAAGAATGGTGAACGCAATAGCTGGACTTGACACCAGATTGAAGCAGGTGAACCCAGTCGTCGGACTTGACGCCGGATTGAAGCAGAACGAACCATGACGGACGGCGCAGACCTCGCCGGCCAAAAGGCAAAGGAGCAGAGGCAGCGGCGACAAGAAGATACAGAACCCTAACTCGCATTCTCTCGATTGGGGAAAGAGTATTGAACTCATCACTTATATGAATAGGATTTTAGGATTCAAAGTAAAAGGTATCGAAGCATTTCAGGAATTTATGGGAAATAAGGCATGGGGCTTGTGTGTACATTTGAAATATCTCGGAGGAGTTTATATAATTTTGACAAAGAGCTCCTCAAGTCACTGTATTTGCATAGGCGTAACATTGGAGTCCATATATTTGTGACAATTTCATGTTCAACACCAACATTCAAAGGGAAGAGTTAGACTTCCTTGTCACACGAATATCACTTCTGGACTGAAGTACCCAGTAGAGATAATAAAAGACTCACAATCAAAGTTTTCCCCTGGTTACTATGGATGGTAGGCACGAGGTTTTTATGTACATTATGAAAAACTTAGAGGACTTTATAAAGTTTTGCTACTAAGTTATTCAGGCCACTGAACTTACCTGGAATTACCGTTTAAGGCCCTGCAGTAGTGAACCAGTCATGTCTAGCACCGGGACTTACTAAAGGCCCACTGATTTAATTTAAAAGAAATTAAATGTAGAGGTATAGAATATAATAACAAAAAGTAATGCCTAAGTTTGTTATCTTCTCTGATACTGTTGGTGGAAGAGTAAAATTCCTTTATTCACTTAGTATATATATATAATTGGTAACGCATGTTTTTAGAAAAATGCATGTCTTTTTATGGTAATATTAGGCAAAGGTTTCAGTGATTTTAGGGTGTGTTTAAGCAAACCTTAAGTTCCCTAAATACATAAGAAGACTAATTTATTACAACACTGTCACTCACTCCTTCAGATCATCATTCTCTCTATCATCCGACCTCCATCCCTCCATCGCATTGCAAACTTTCCTCTCTTCCTCGGCATTGAAAATGTCAAGTACATCTGCCTCCTTAAGTCTCGCAAGCTCTAGGCCATCGTCGACTGATCGACTTTAACTGGTCAACATCCCCTGTAGTTTAGGCTGGATCATCATCTTTGTTCAATGAATAGCTTGAGTTTTCGTTTTGTGTGAAGATCTGCGCAAATTCTCCCCTAGGTGAGAAAATAAAGGAGGAAGACCTTTTTTGGATCGTATACATCATCCGTTTGTTTATGATCATTTCATTTTCTATTTTTATTTTTCTATTAAACTATTAAAAAAAATTCTCTTTCACTTCGGCCCATAGATTTTGTTTATGACCTGTTTGTAGCATATTGATGATCTGTTGCACTAATCTGATGATCCGCTGTAGGATATACGTGATCCAGTAGCATAAATTTTTTTAAATCCATGATCTTGTATCGAAATTGGTGATCCACTATAGAAATTTAATGATCCCGCAGTAAAAGAATAATAACCTCGCAATAACAGTTTCATAACTCATATAATTCATGATCCTCGTAGTAAAAAATCATGATCATTATTATGCATTTCATGTTTCCAGTATAAATTTATTAATTAATTCAAATGAACAGTTCAAAAAACACGAAACCTAAAATGGACTCTAAAAAAAATATTAAAATATAGTAGTATTATATATAAATCTCTTTTTATTCATCTTATTTTTTTCTTTCCTTTAGACTAATTATTTGTAATTATTAATTATTAATTATTAATTATAAAATATAAATATATATAATTTTTTAGAGAAAAGGAAAAAAAGAAATAACATGTCCCTAAATAAAATTAAAACTGAAACACAACACATGCGCAAATTGAAAAATCGCATTCTAACTTTATCTTTTTGTGAATTGATGAGAAATTTGTGGTTGAAAAGATTGATTTGATAGTAGGGAAAAGTCTTTAGACGAACACACCTATAATTGTTGTACGATAGCTACTTAATTGATTGACTTATTTCATTTTAAAAACTTTTACGTCTTTCTGTTATTTTTCGGATCATTTTACATTCTAGAATTAACTTTCGGATCTCCTAATTAAGGAAAAAAAGTAATAGAAAGAAAAGAAATTACGGCCATGTTTGTTTCAATTTTAAAGAGAAAGTCCATCATATTAATCCTTTCCTCCAATTATTTTCTCTAACATATATACTTCACATAAATTTTTAAAACATTTATAATATCTTGTTTCCTAGATAAACTGTAGATTAAATGATTGATGACTCCATTGAAACGTCTAGTACTCCTTCAACTCTATTAGGCGAACTATTAGGCTCAGTTGGCCGTCATATTTTGAAAATTTTCTCCATTTTCTCAATTTTTAATATACAAAATAATCTTAAATTTATCATCAATTTTTTATAAAATATTTTTTTTTTAATTTTTTTTTATTCACATATATCTTATTTATTAATTAAAATATATATTTTTAAATTTTTAAAATAAAATTCTTACGTGCCCTGAACTAAGGGATGTGTTGACCACTTTTAGGTTTATAATGGAACTAAAATTAAATGATTGATGACTCCATTGAAAGGTCTCGTTGTTAGGCTCTTGTTACTATCATACTTACGGTCTCTTCGAGTTAGTAAATAAGTGACATAAAAGTAATTTTTTTTTTTATTTTAAAGGAGAGATAGAGAATAGATTAGGAGAGAAAATTAAAAAATGTATTAGTTTTTTGTAGAAGGGATGTTTTTTGTTTCGTCGAATGGACATTTAGTTCATCACTCCTATTTCTTAAAAAAAAAAAAAAAAAAAAATTTAATTTTAATATATTTAATAACCTTAAATCTATTAATTTTCTATAAAATTATATTTTTTTTAAATTTCTCTATTCACATATATTTTTTCCATCAATCAAAACACAATTTCTCAAATTTTTCAATTTTTTTTACCATTAGGCTGAACTGAGCCTCATTGTTGCATATTCAGATAGCAAAAAAATATCAGTATACAATTGAATGAGATCAGAATGGTTCACCTAGCTGCCTGAATGTAATTATTCCAAGCACCAACAATAAGATACAAACATATAATCGAAATTAAAGATACTTTATTTATCTAAAAATAATTATCCAGTACTTTTAACATTTAGTTTATAATTTTTTTCCAAAATTTTGAGGCTAAAGTTAAAGGTCCGTTTAATTATGATTTAAAAAAAAAATTCATTTCAAGTTTCTTTTATAAATATATAGGATGTATGTTAAAAAAAAAACTAGAATGTGTAACTAGTCATTAAGGAGAGAAAAAATTATTTTCAAAATTTTGAAAAATTCTAATGTTAAAATCAAGAATTTATAAATAAATTTTTTTTATTTTAACACATGAGTTTTTCAAAATTTTAAAAATAAAGAAACTTTAAATAAAAATTTTAGAAAATTTTCATAACTAAACGGATCATAATGATAAATGAAAAAATTGTATTTCCTAAATATCGTTTTGTATTTTAGTAATTCATATTTTAAAATACTTTGAAAAGTACTAATTTGCAATGGTTGTTAAAGTAAGTGCTTATTTAAAGTGCATCAATGGAAGTTAGGAAAAAAAAATTGCATCAATAATCCATTAACTTAAATGATTATATTATCGTAGTTGTATTTTAAGTTTTTGTATTATTGAATTTCCATTTGTAAAGTTTTTTTTATTCATAATCCTATCTGTTAGTTTTACCGTTCAATTTAACATATTTTTTGGAAAAATGATAACTGTAACTACTTTAATTTACTTAAAAAATTTATTTACATCCTAAATTTTTTAACTTAACAATTTAATCA
>JBBYHH010223905.1:0-13273 GCA_038382905.1 Daphne laureola | reverse complement strand
TTTGAACTTCTAGTTAAATGTTTTAGGTAAAATGAACAATTTGATAGGTGTGATTTTTTTAATTAAAAATTATAAAAAATAAATCATATTCTCTCCAAATATTTTTCAAAATTATTAATTTAAATTTCAAATGCATTACACTTTTCTCAAAAAAATCTGTAGACTATAGCCTTTGCCCATAGACTCAAACTTGAACATAATATTGATAGTTACACTACTTTTTAGAAATTCTAATATAAATGTCTAGGTAAAATGGACATTTTTAAATGTGTACTTTTTGAATTAAAAATTATAAAAAATGAATCATATACTCTCAAAATATTTTTCAAAAATATTAATTTAAATTTCAACAGCATTACACTTGTCTCAAAATTTGTTGTAGGCTATCCTTTGCCCATCGACTTAAACTTGAATATATTATTGGCAGCTACACAATTTTTTAGAAATTATAGTATAAAAGTTTCAGGTAAAATGTATAATTTTAAATGTGTGTTTTTTGAATTAACACCTATAAAAAATGAATCATATTCTCTCAAAATGTTTTTTAAAAATATTAATTTCAATTTCAAATGCATTACATTTTTATCCAAAAATCCTGTAGGCTATATACCATTTGCCCTATCGACTTAAATTAACTTGAACATATTATTGATAGGTACAGTACTTTTTATAAATTCTAGTATAAATATTTTAAGTAAAATGGATAATTTTAAAGGTGTGTTTTTCGTATTAACAACTATAAAAAATGAATCATATTCTCTCAAAATGTTTGTCAAAAATATTAATTTCAATTTCAAGTGCATTACACTTTTCTAAAAAAATTATGCAGGAGCCTTTACCCATCGACTCAAACTTGAACATAATATTGGTGGTTACGCTACTTTTTAAAAATTCTAATATAATTATTTTATGTAAAATGAACATTTTTTAAGATGTGTTTTTTGAATTAAAAACTATAAAAAATGAATCATATTCTCTCAATTTTTTTTAAAAAAAATATTAATTTAAATTTCAAGTGCATTACATTTTTCTCCAAAAAATCGGTAAGCTATATCCTTTGCCTATCGACTCAAACTTGAACATATTATTGGCAGCTACACTACTTTTTAAAAATTCTAGTACAAATTTTTAGGTAAAATGGACAATTTTAAATGTGTTTTTTTTATTTAAAAACTAAAAAAAATGAATCTAATTCTCTCAAAATGTTTTTAAAAAATATTAATTTCAATTTCAAGTGCATTACACTTTTCTCAAAAAATTCTGTATGCTATAACCTTTGCTTATCGACTCAAACTTGAACATAATATTGGCAGTTACGCTACTTTTTTTAAATTCTATAGGCTAAGCTTCAAGTGCATTACACTTTTCTCCAAAAAAAATTATAGGCTGGCCTTTGCCATTCGACTTAAACTTGCTCATAATATTTGCAGTTGTACAACTTTTTAGAAACATTAGTATAAATATCTTATGCATAATTTTAAGGATGTGTTTTAAAATATGTTCAAGGTTGCCTTGATAGTTTTTCAAACAATTCACAAACGAGATTCTAATCGAGTCTAGTCTAACCCGAGCTCGAGTTTTTCGTTCAATTTTCACGCTATGAGTATTGAGTAAGGGAGCGGGATGTTCTGCGAGCTCGAGTTTAGTCTAACCCGAGCTCGAGTTTTTCGTTCAATTTTCACGCTATGAGTATTGAGTAAGGGAGCGGGATGTTCTGCGCTGTAGTTTAGGGAAAATATGTTCGGTGTATGGAAGTTTGAGGGTGAAAAAGGGGCATGTCCTTGGTATGACTCGCTAACGAATTACAGCAGAGAAGAACGAACTCACAAGTCATTCGTCAGATGGAATGCTCGTAAAAGCTTGACCGCCCTCTGTTTCTTCTCCCAGTGAGATCGAGAATTGCACCCATCTCCGCCGGAAATCGGATCTTCAGAAGCTGTTGTTGAGTTCTTCAGCCTATCGAATCATCAACGCCGTCTGATCACTCGCTTCGTCCTCCGGCACTTCTGAAAACCTCAGATCTCCTCCCCAGTTTCTCGCATTTCCCAGTCATTCAGGTATCTCCAAGTTCTCTACTGTATCCCAGTCCCTGGATATGATTTGGATTTGTAGAATGTCCTGTGTATGAACCGTGAATTGTAAATTGGAATTTGTTTCTGGAAACTCTCACCAACTTCTCTTCATATCAATCTGGGTGTCTAAAATGAAAAATTAGCTGTTCTTTAAGTAATTACTTGGATATTATACTGATGTTACTAAGGTACAGCTATAAATTTGTACTGATCTTCCTAATGTTCAGTTCCAGATTGTTTTAGCTGAAGATTGTGCTTTGATCTCAAATGAGGATGGTTCCGTGGTAGAAAAAAAATTAGAGTATTATTATGGTGATATGTAGAAAGTTTTGACAAGTTAGCTAAATCAGATGACATCGTCTCTGTTGCTTGGGGGAACTTCTAAGTTTCTTTTATATTAATGAGCACCTATAACTGTAGCTTATTGCGGATGACATCATCTTTGGTTAATGTGCAGTTTCCAGCTATGGGGACAGAAGTGATTAAAATTATTGCGGATGCAAGCAGCTGGTTTTCAGAGTTGGCCTATGAGCAATGGGTGCAACTCCCTGTTTCTGATCTAAGGCCATCAACTCGGTACAAGGTAATTTCATTTCTCCTGCATGGGAGAAACTGATATATGATCAATTTGTAGCAGTTATTCTCTATCAAAGAGGTGAAGGGATGGGTAAGGTAAACTGGATTTCATCATGGTTACCGGATTTCTGGTACGTGTTGATTCATGGTATGAGTACTGGTACATGACTCTTCACTAGAGGAGAATCAAACTTGTGGGGGGCAGTATCAGTTGACATATGGTACTTTGATACAGCATTTTCTTTGTAATTTTTGATACATCAGTTATTCTATTTCTCGAATAATAGAGGGGCTTCATATCTACACATCATCTTCAACCCTCCATGATCCAAAGATGTGTAACATGATGAGCTGCTATGGTCTGGAACAGCTTGCTTACTTCATTCTTAGGTTTGCTTCCCTAAAAGCTTTGACATCCTTAGCAAATTTGGATCCTCATAACCGAGTGTGTCCAAATCGTCCAAACTTGCCGGATTATCAAAGAATAAGCAACAAACCACATGCTGGCTTAGGAGCTGAATCCCCAGTTTTAGAGAACTGTTCTAATAAAATTAATTGTATTTTGTTAGTATGTAGTTTGCGGGGGGTTAGAAAAAATCTGGTAACTATGTTTGAGATTGAAGATGTTGTTTCTTTCGTTATACTCGTATCATGTTGTAAATATGATGCTTACAGTAATATGGTTGTGGGGTGATCTAAACTATATTTTGGGAAATAGTATAAGAACTGATATTGTAGTCTTCTTGGTTTAGACCAATATTCAAGGTTGTGTCATAAGCTGAGTTTGATTTTACTTTGGTTCTTATTTATGATCCATATTCATCTTCTGTTAGTTCAAGAAATTGTTTTTTTCCTGCTCTAATACTGGTCATGAGATGTAGAATGGGGAGTGTGATACACCAATCCCTGATGGTGGAGCATTGAGAATTTGATATGGTTGTAAGATTCTTAATTGTAGGTCTATAGCACCTTGAACTTATCATTCCCAGTTCTCACTCATTTTTGCTGGCTTAAGCGTTCTACCAACTCTAAAGCGAGTTCATGGAAGATAGTTTAAATGCTTTTTCTTGTGCTTTCTTCTTTTATCCAACAGCTGCACAGGGTCTTTCCTTGTCATGCAAATGTTCAATCTCATAAATGTATACGTGCAAGCTACAGGAGTGTTGATTCTTACTGGAACATTCTGATGTTTCATTTTCAGCATGCTACAGGAGTGTTTGGTGATAAGCTGTACATTGCCGGTGGTAGTCGTAATGGTCGGTACCTGTCTGATGTCCAGGTACAGTAAATATCTCAGTTCTAGTCTTTCACATCCTTTCTTGTTTGTTATTATTAATTTTGTGCTTCTTCAGGTACTTGACTTGAGCAGATTATCCTGGTCCAGTCTAAAATTAAAAGTTGAATCAACTTCCGATGAACCAAAGGAATCTGGCTTGCAGGAAATTCTTCCAGCCATTGCTGGTCATACTATGGTAATTAGAATCAACAGCACAAGATGTGTTTTTGTCCCTCATTTTTCTATTGGTTAATACTTGAGTTATTATTTCATTCATTCTGCATATTTGCATTCTCAGGTTAAGTGGGGGAAGAAACTCCTTCTTATTGGCGGTCATTCTAAGAAATCTTCTGATGCTATTATTGGTTAGATTCATTCTGATAGCAATGTTGGATTTGCTTCTTTCTCAAATTCTTGTTTGCATGTATGATCTGTTGAAATGGAAATGATTTTTTTTCTCTCTTCTTTTGGTAGTACGCTTCATTGATCCAGAGACAAATACATGTGGCATTATGGAGACTTCAGGGAAAGTTCCGGTACACAGCTAGCACCATTTACTGCTTTTGGATTATCCACAAGCGCACACACACACACATGGATGCAGTTTTTCACACTTTGATTACTTTCCCCTCAACTGCTGTTTCCTGCTGGAAGTTGTAAAGCGGGATTTTGGTGCTTTTACCCTATCTTCCAGGTTTCTCGTGGAGGTCACTCAACAACATTGGTGGGTTCCAAATTGATATTATTTGGCGGGGAAGATAATAATCGGAGGTTGTTTAATGATGTCCATATTCTTGATTTGGAGACAATGACGTGGCAAGTGGTCCAGTCAATGTAAGAATTTTCTGTTACTACATGTATATATGTACCTTTTAAGATGCGGACTGCAACTATTTCTCCTCTCTTTCTGGTTTTAACAGGCAGACTCCTCCAGCTCCTAGATATGATCATATAGCTGCAATGAATGGAGAACACTACCTTCTAATTTTTGGTGGTTGTTCCCATTCAATATTTTTCAATGATCTTCATTTGCTGGATTTGCGGACAGTAAGTCTCAATGTTACTTTCTTATTTGCCTATTTGCAAGTGCATTTCTCAGTTTTGTTTCTTTGCTTTCTGGAACAAGTTTCACTATCAGCAACGCTTGAATGCCTTAATTGCTACTTCCTCTGTCTCACTAAGATTGCTACATATTCCTTTTTGAGAAGTGCCACTAAGATTGCTACGTACTCCTTTTTGGTGATCTTTTACATATTAGTTTATCATACTACCTTAGTTTAGTTCTCTTTTCATCAATTCAGCATAACTAACAGCAACATTTACTTTCGCTTTCCATCAGTTCTATAAAATCTTTAACAACTTTCCAATTTTTTATTATTCTCTTTGAATGACTTTAAAGGAAATGCTTAAATAGTTTCTACGCACATTCCGCAAGTCAGGAGAAGTATGGAAAACTTATTTGGATGGCTGGACTATATCTTCTGTTGAGTTGACTTGAGCCTTTTTATAAATAATGGATTTCAAGTTCCTGTGGATTAAAGACACGAAAATACTCTTTTTGGTCAATTCCAGGCTTTCAGCCTAGGGTTTGCTACACTCTGATATGATCTGGTAATAGCAAGAAACCATATTGAGCAGTTACTGATTAATTTCTCAGCACGTGGACATATATTCTTGAGATATCTTCTAATGTTGCTCCCAAGGCTAAAGCTCCATTGAGTTCTGTGCTTCTCAGCTACTTCTGAAATGGAGACTCAGAACATTTATGTTATTGACTGAACTCAATATATTAGGGAGTATAGTCTTATTCACTAGCTTATACATGCAGATCTCACCATTTAGTAGGGTGAAAAGGGAAAAAAAGGTCTTGCACATCCTTACCAAGCTTGACTTTTCTGAATATAGACAAGCAGTTTTTACAATACATAGTATTTATTTATATAGTTTTAAATTGAGAACCTAATTTAACCTAAACTAAATTTTGCCCTCTGAGTAATCGGAGTAGCATAGTTAAGGTGGTCAAAATGTTGCATTAGCCAATTGAGTGGATTGGTTTCTTTAAATTTAATGAAACGGTTTTTCTTTTCAAGCTTTATTTAAACAACACGCTGACAATTGGGTTTTCGTGCTTACTATTCTACACCTTCTGCAAATTTTGTTTCCTATAGTCTACCCTTGATATGTTGATTCTTGTTCACCGCACAAATTTTGACTAGTTACTGAACAATCACACTGTTCTTCTGTGCCCGGTCTTTTGCATCTGAAAGTTTCTTGAATGCCTTATCCCTTTAGTTGTTGAACTCTTGTTCACCCCATCCTTTCAAAACGCAGATGGAGTGGTCTCAACCGGATATTCAAGGCGATTTAGTGACGCCTAGAGCAGGTCACGCTGGTATAACTATTGCTGACATGTGGTATATTGTTGGGGGTGGAGACAATAAAAATGGTATAAAAAGTTTGCTTTATGATCTTCCTGTTCAAGTCTTGGGATGTCATGCTAAAGAACTCTTGCTTGGCAGGTTGTCTTGAAACTCTTGTTTTAAATATGTCGAAGTTAGCATGGACAACATTGACAACATTGAAGGAGAGGCATCCAATTGCTAGTGAGGTAACTATTTTGAATCTCATTAGGGTGTTTGATATTCTTGTTGAATATGCATGTGCAATGGGTCCTTCTGTTTGTTAAGTCAGATGATCCTCTTATGGAATTCACTCCTATTCAATTTGCTTCCCCCAAACCAATCTTCATGGATTATTATATTTTCTAGATGAATGGCCTGTATAAGCAACATATACTTCTTCTGGTCATTATTGTTGGTAGTAGATAACCAACAATGTCACTCGTGCAATGAGCAAGGGAGAATGGGGCAACTGAGCACAAAATCAGAATGTACCACAACGTCCTTAGATTCTGGGGAAGGGAAAACTTAGAAGGCAGAGTTCTCGATGCGTAGCAGAATTAGGTTTGGAATAAAGGCTACAGCCACAGAAGTGTGAAAGGAAGAACTGACTTGAAAAGAAAAAGGTAGGGTTTTGGATAGAGGCTAAAGCCACAAAAGTTTTTATGTGAGAAATGGAAGTAATCCTCATATGCTCTTGCTATACAGTTCAGGTCAAGTATGCCACTTGAAATACCACCCATCGACTAATTTAATTGAAAACTAGCAGCACTGGTGACTGTGGTAGCAATCATGGATATTCTTCGAATAATTTGCAGCAACTAGCTAAAACTGACAGTGACAGTTTAGACTTTTATACTTGGTTTCAAATTTGCCTTTTTAATGCTTGTACAAGTTTGTGATGTGTGTGATATGATATTTCCCACGCTGCAATTTCTGGTTGTTGCAGACATGCTTTACTTTTATGTATGATGAGATGAAATGATATGATAAATTTTGTTTAATATTTTGGGATATGTATTTGAACATTAGATGGCAATTATTACAATACAGGGACTTAGTGTTGGCTCAGCAGTAATTGATGGAGAGAGATACTTGATTGCATTTGGGGGTTACAATGGAAAGTATAATAATGAGGTATGTTAAATGAACAATCTCAGAGTAAGAGCAGTACGCCTGGACTTATCCCTACGGCTAAAGGAATTGGCGGATATTTAGCTCATACCAGTTCTAGTTATTTTTCATTCTCTCTGCCTTATGAAGTCCTTATCTTTTTCTAGGTATTCATAATGAAACTCAAACCTAGAGATTCATCCCAGCCAAAGATTTTCCAGTCAGCAGCTGCAGCAGCAGCAGCTGCTTCTGTTACTGCTGCATATGCCCTGGCAAAATCTGAAAACTTGGACGCCCTCCCAGTAGTTGAATCTAACTTGAGAGTTGAGAACCATCTGTCTGAGGAAACCATTGCTATTGACACACTTAAGCAAGAGAAGAAGGTTCTGAAATTATCACTTGAAGAAGTCAGGGCTGAAAATTCCAAGCTGAGGGAGAAGATTGATGAAGTAAATAGTTCACATGCAGAGCTGTCAAAGGTATCCTCTTTGAAATGAACAAGACACGTTTGTTGCTGAGTTCAGAGTTTCCAAACTGTTCTGCTATTTTCTTCCAGGAACTCTATTCTGTGCGAGGCCAACTGACAAGTGAGAGTTCAAGATGCTTCAAACTTGAGGTTTTTCCCTCTCCAACTCTTCTTTTCATTTCATTTTTTTCTTTTCCTCTGTACGTAATCTGAATGTATGCTCTGCAGGCCCAAATTGAGGAGCTGCAGAAGATGCTAAAAGCATTACAGTCAATGGAAAATGAAGTGCAAATACTTCGAAACCAAAAGTCTGCTCTTGAGCAAGAGATGGAACTTAGTTCAGCTGCCGGGAGGCAAGGTTCTGGTGGTGTTTGGAAATGGATAGCTGGAGGCAACTGAAAACTTTGCACTTATGCTTGGAACTTGAGCTTGTAGCTTTATGTAGCATGTTATCAAAGGGTCACACACACCACTTCTAAAGCTAGCAGATACTTATCGCACATGCAAAAGAGTTGCTATCTATACTTGTTTGACATGCTTGTGATGGAATTTACTCCTTGGGGAGACAACTACAAAATTCCAGAGGAATTCGGTTCTACATTTTGAACGAAACCTCTTAGTATGGGCCACAGATGATTTGTTTACTCGTCTATGCTTTCTTTTACTTGTAGATTTCATCATTCAAGAACAGCAGCAACCCTGCCTTTCTGTAATCTTGTTATGGTGCACTTGTAACATTTTTTCTGTATCACTGACTATATTAAACATGAGTTGGTCTTACTTTATTTTAACTATATCGTATTTCCTTCTGAAAAATCCTTTAGCTATGGGGTTGCCAAAGACTGACTGGAACTTAATTAGCTGTGCTCTTCGATTTTATTAACTGTGACAGAAGCAGTATTTTGGTTCACAGAACATTCTAGTACATACTAATGTTGATACCAGCAGCAGCTACATTTCTTTGCATCAACGGTTACAATTTGGACAGTATGGTTTCCTGTTGGCTTTGTGAAACCAATTCCTTCCTCAAAATTTTGCCCGCAGCTGACTTTGGTATTGCATCTATGAATTTCACTTTCCTCACTTTCTTGTAGGGAGCCACCTGAAAGAATCCAAGGTTTGACTACCAAAAGGGAAAACATAGAGTATCATGAGTAAGCTGGTTATGCAGGAGCCAGAAGATAACCTGGCTGGCTACAAATTGCATGACTTGGTCGGCTGTGAGGTTAGAACCAGCAGCTCTTACAACATATGCAACAGGTATTTGTCCTGCTTCTTCATCTTCAGCTCTAGATACTCACAGTTTTATTTGTTAATACCAAAAAGAGAGGTAAAGGGATAATGGAAGACAGTTTTATTTGTTAAGTGTAACTTACGGAATGACTGCTGCATCAAGAACATTGGGATGACTCACAAGGATATCTTCCAATTCTGCAGGAGCCACCTGCATGCAATTATTTTAATTTGTTAATGGTTGATAGCTTACTGAATAAGGTGGAAAGTTTATGTTATTATGAGCCTCAAACTTTTGATGTGATTCCTTTTTGTGCTTGAACTTATGAATTTTAGGAGAAGGTGGGAAGTTTATGTTACCTTTTTTTATTTTAGGAGAAGAGTCAGAGATTACCTGATAGCCATTATGCTTGATAAGCTCCTTTATCCGATCAGCAACATACAAATATCCCTCATCATCAAAATAGCCTAGATCCCCAGTTCTCAGCCAACCATCTTCTGTCAATGTAGTTGCAGTTGCCTCCGTATTTCCTAGATAACCTTTCATGATAGTAGGACTTGTAAGCCACACCTCTCCTTTCTTATACGGTGGTAGAGCCGCTTCTGACTCTATATCGATGATCTTAGCATAAAAGGTAGGCAACAATGTTCCACAGGATGCTGGGTGCCTCTTTGCATCCTCATCTGACACAAAAAAGGTAGCACCCCCACAGCTCTCAGTTAGCCCATAGCCAGGCCTCAACTCCACCCATGGAAACTTGGACCTAAATGCATCACTCAATTCTTTGCTCATTGGTGCAGCTCCCACACCTACTCTCCTAAGTGGAGCCAAGTTCACACAAGATCCACCATACTTCACTAGTCCAAGTAGGACCGGAGGAACAGCTGGTATGTTAGTCACTTTATGAGCCTGAATGGCATTTAACATTGTTTTGAAGTCAAAACGCTGCATTACAACTGTTGTAACACCTGAGCAGAAAAGTCCTAAGCCAAAAAATGCTAGGCCGTAGATGTGAAACATAGGTATAAAACACAAAAATACGTCGTTTTGAGCAGATGTTACATCTACGCACCAACTCAGGGTTGTCATGATCGCTATGAAATTTGCATGTGTTAAGATAACTCCTTTGCTTTTTCCTGTAGTACCAGAAGAGTAGAGGATGGCGGCTGTATCAGATTGGCTCAACCGAACCCTTGGGAACGCGAAGGGGTCGCAATTTTCAATCAACTCTTCCACTGACAAGGACTTCTCATCTTTCAGTTGACGAGTGGTGACTAGTGTCAGCACCCCAGTCTGCTTCAGCTTATGCAGCTCTCCTGGATCTGAAATGGCATACTTGGCACCAGAGTCTTTTACTTGCTTCAAGATTTCCAATTCGGTGTTGATGGGATTGGCTGGACTGAGTATTGCTCCGACTGAAAATATTGCAAGGCATATGGCCGGGAACAAGAGCGAGTTTGGGGACACCACGAACACAACATCGCCTTTACTGACACCAAGGTGGTAAAGTCCGGTGGCGAGAGCTCCAATCGAGCGGTGGAGTTCCGCATAGGAGAGCTGACGGTTTGTGGTGGAGTCAATGAGTGCAGTTCTTGACTCTGCTTGATCAGGACCTGGGAACTTGGACAACACAAATCTAGCAGTGTCTAACTCCACATCGCTGGGAATCATGCAACCATCGGCCAAGCGGACAAGAGCACTGTAAATTCCTGTTTCCGAATCAAAACCACTCTTCTCAAATGAAGATCCATCAGCGTGCTCTTCCACACCAGTTGGCCATGGCTCCATAGCAGACATTGTGATGAACTAGAGAAAGAGAGGAAGTTAGAGCATTGTTGCATACATGGTAATGTCCAAATCCGACGTTTATGTCAAGCCGAGATGTTCAACATTGATAATCACGTCGTGTAGGTGTTGATACAATTGGAGTATATGGATGGAGCTCAGGACGGCTGAAGGAGAGTTGTTAAATATTGATGCCTAATGTTGTCGTAACATACAAGACAAAGCAGTATGTGTCCAATCCAGTTCCAACGATTTGCCATTTAGCTGCTGCCGTCCGATTAATTTACCGGTCTTTGATTTCAATTGTTCATAACTGCGCTCGATTACGCTCTTTTAGTCACCTCTCTAATAATAGTATATGGACATGCACATTTTGTAGCATTTAAAGCATATACATAGATTAGATTTCATGAAATATAATACAAGGGATTCTTGACATAATGCAAGACATTTTAGTTTTAGGAACAAAATAGTACTTCCGTCCCAGCAAAGATGATACATTTGACTGGATATAAAGATTAAGAAATGTTATTGACTAGATAATAAAAAATGTAAAGTAAGTATATAAGACAAAAATAGTTTTTTTAAGTATGAAAGTAAATATAAGATAATAAGGTAAAGTTGATGTAATTTTTTTTCTTTTTTAGGAAACGTATTAATTTTACTAGGACGATCTAAAAAGGAATACGTATCAATTTTGTTATGATGGGGGGAGTAGTATGAAATACGTATTCACACAAAACTAATTACACCTTTGAAGTAACAACAGAAGTTCATGAAAACACACACATAACTAGAGATTGATTCAGAAAAAAAGCAAGCTATTCACAGCAGCTAACGGGGTCTAAGAGTTAAGGGTGTGAACGAGGAGTCGAATCAGATATCATCACGACGGATGGGCTGACCAGCTGCTGAATCTATGATAGCAAACAGCTTTTCTGATGTAAAACCATCATCTTTCATGTAAATTTGATGCAACACCTTGCACATACACCAGAAGACGTCTTTGCATGCTCTTGGAAGCATGCTTCCTTTCTCCTGTAATACCGCGCGCAGCAGTTCTCTTGTCTGGTCACTAATAATGCTCTTAAGCTCCTCAATAGCATCTTCAATGCATGTTGCATTTCCATGAATCATGAGCAAGATTACAGAATTCAGCTTCCCTTGTGCCGATTCCCTCTGCAATGAAACAAATGCAACTAGAATAGATTCAATTTTATTGTGCGCAGGCTAATGATCAGTTAATGGAACATATATATATATATATATATATGATTCTTTTTCCTACAAGTGTGTACCTCATAACTCTGGATATCGTTAAGAAGACGCCCTAAGATGAGGACAAGCTCGAGCAAATGACTTGTTTCTGAGCTTTTTGCAACCTCTAGTGGAATCTTAGGACCAACAAGATAAATAAGTGGTACCAGTATAGGCCCTAAAGTAAAAGAGACAGATGCAATCTTCATATACTCCTCAATTGATGGCACGGTTTTATTCTTCGCCCACAGTGCTTCCTGCAAGTTGGACTTGAGGAAATCCATCCACTACATGCGACAAAAATGGCCGTTCAAGTTAGATCTGGGAAAAGCTTAGTAGTTTCTATAGGAAAAAGAAGGATATTGATTGATCTCACAGTCTCAGTAAGATGACAAGTAACATCATATCCTTGCAACAAGAATGCTTTGTCCGCAAACTCAACGATCGTATCATGAATGGCTGAATACATGATTTTGACAGCCTCGGAATCACAATGAGTACCAACTGGTGAGTCAAACCTGTGATCCAGTTTTTGAATAAGATCAGCATTTGGTATGTACTTATCAAGGATATCTAGAGGAGGAATAGAAAACGTACTTGTCAAGCAACTGAATAAGGTTTTCTATTTCCTCTATTGAACCTTCAACATCGGCGAAGTCATCAACCATTGTCACAAGGACACAGGTTTTGGCCCATGCTATGCGAGCATCTGATAGTTCAGGAGTGCACATAGTTGCAGCACCAGTAAAGTAATCATAAGCTTGCCTTTGCCTTGCTTTCAGCTCGTTCAACCTATACTCCTTGACCCACCTGTTATTGTAAATGGCATGTTATAGAGTTAAAAATCTGAACTTAGACCCAAGTGCTGCTTGGTTTTAGTTTCAATTATAAGTGAAAGAAAATGAAATCAAGCCAAATTACCCCTCCACATAGTTAAGCTCCTCATGGTACCGTGACTGATAGGAATTGAACTCCTCCACTGCAAGGTTTAGGACATCCTTGTTGGCAATATTTGAGGAACTAGGTCCGAAAATTTAAACAAGAGAAAAGTAAGCTAGAACTGTGCATGTGACCTCAGATAGATTTTACTGTTAT
>JBBYHH010223685.1:0-13275 GCA_038382905.1 Daphne laureola | reverse complement strand
TTCAATGTTTCTAGTTTCTAAATATAATTTTTTTAATTTTTTTTAGCAAGTTCTTCCTAATAATTATTTGAGTCAAATACAACATCAAAAGTCAAACGCTTAAAACAATTTGGGACAGAGGTAGTACATGTTTTCAGCTACTACTTTGTACCTATCCTTTTTCAATTACTATTTAAAGATGTAGATGAAAGAATATCATTAATTAATTGATAAATAATGTAGCTGCAAAAAATTTGGAACAAGAGTGATTATTATAGTTTCGAACGAAGTTAGTCACAGCAAAAAAGGTAATAGAAAGTAAGATCACACCACTCTTATTTGCCTCCCAAAATCCTTATCTCACTATGACGGTTATCCCTTCAGCTCAAGAAATTTAGATTACAAAGCCTTCTTTTCCTTTTCCTGAACAGAAACATAATGAAGCACCTAGTTTTCAAAGAAGTTCCCATCTCTCCCCATCTATAGCTTTCCTGATGCACATTTTCACATCACAAAACACAGACATGCTAAAAGAAGAGACAGATAAATTTTATTGTAAATTCATCTAGCCATTAGCTAACTCAAAAGAAACCTAACAACACATATAACAAATCATAGGCTAGGAACAGAGGTACAAACCTCCTAAAACAAGTCCTTCAACTCTCTGCATTGCAGCGATGCGTACAGACCAATCCTTCTCCGGGACAAGTGTAGCAGCAATTTTGTCAAATTCCCTTATCAGTTCCTTTTCGGAATACACTTTAACAGGCTCCACCGGTTTCTCTGTGACATCAGTATCCCCTTAAATGTGGAAAAAGAATAAGATATCAAAGAGTAGATCAATTTGGATGGAAGCAACTCGCATGGAAAATCAAATACATTCAGAGATGCAGCAAACTTGAATGAAATGGATGCAAACCTCCGAAGAGAGATGCCTCCCTTGAGGAGCTTTTAGCCCTTGGGCTGCTTTTCTTAGGGTTAAGATTCACATGCCTCATTTCTACGGCAGTATAACCGCTTGTCTGTCCATCCGAAGATCGAACTTGTGGTTCAATTTTCTCCAATCTCGCATTAATATCTCTCACCTGGAGTCATGAGCCTCAGTTCTTAGACCAAAAAGATATAATGATTACACGAGCTGAGCACTGAATACATGAATAAATATCACAACTATATAAAATTGTGATTGCTAGAAAAGGATTCATATGCAAATTCTATGCATTTTCTTTTGAACAGATAAAAAGAAAGGAATGGCATGAGAAGATGTAACTTAAAATACCATAGAAGAGGGAAGCTGATGACGCTGAAGTTCATCACGGAATTGAGTTCCAGCTTGCATATACATTTCCTAGGTACAGGGGAAAATATCTACTGTGACATTGACATAAGGAATCTATAGACCAATAATAGAAGAGCAATTAAGCAACAGCCATCAACTCTGTTTTTCTTTTTGGACAAACACCTTAACTCCTGGAAAAACTGATCCTGCTCTGCTTTCTAAGAAGTTGAGAAATAGAAACACAACAAGCCAAAGCACTTCACCAATATTTTCTTTATCAAACATATACAAGTCCGATATTTTATTTATCAAAAACATACAAGTCTCAAAGTGTTTGTTATTTGGGAAAGTAGTTAGTGTAAATGACCACATGATACGGTAACAACTCTGCTGAGAATTTAAGGGAGTGTTTTTTTCTGGTAACTAAAAATCATATGAAAGTAAGCATGACGTAAAGTAGGAATGATGATAAGTCAGAATCGTTAAGAGAAATATTTTTCATAATCTCGTGTTTACTTCACATATTATCAAGAATAAATATTCTAACAGCAACATCTTTGCAGGAGAACTTTATATCATTTTGTAAAAAAAAAAAAAATCACTATAAGGGTTGAGGACTATTTGCAGTTTTAAAAAAGTTTAGGGACCAATTTGTAAAAAAATATTCCCACCGTCCCCAAAACGTTTTCTACTTTGACTTTCGTGTTTCAAGATTCAATGTTTGACTCAAATTTTTATAAAGATAAATAGGGGGGAAAATTCACACAAAAAAATATATTTAGAAAATTTAGATTTCAAATTATTATATGCATATGAATTATTTAGTTTTAAATGTCTAACAATTCATGAAAAAAATCATAGATTAAGTATTGCAATACAATAAAAAGAAAGTGGAAAAAATTTTGGGGTCGGAGGGAGTAATAGTTTGAGGGTTTCACTTTTCCAAAATACTAGTAATAATTCTAGGGATTCCAACAATACCTAAACCTAGAGTTGGCATTGTGAATCCAAAGAATTTTTAAAAGAATGAATCTTTGGACTTCAAATGATGAATAACTGTTAGAAAAAATGAACCAAACAAAGAATTTCATGGATTAAAAAAATCAAAACAATCCATATTCCTCAAACCCTTGAACCAAATACTCCTTCAGGTAACTGACAAATTGCCAGCCCACCGTTCTTCCTCTTTGTTTGAACAATAAGAGTTAAAATTGTTAGCAAAGAAACCTAAATGTTAAACTTCTGGGACTGTTTCAATCAAATATTAGATCTTCCAATTTCCTCTTAAAAGGAAAAACCTCTTGTAAGCACCGATATCAATAAGTAGACTACAGATAACCATTTTGGTTCGGTGAGATAATTTTGTTCCCTGATGAAGTTAAAATGTCTGCATAATTATTCACAACAACAAAATAGACAAAGGAATGACAGCTTTAGCTAACCTCAATGCAAGTTATTGCTGCTTCACGAACCCCAGGATTTGAATCATTCAACATCTGTAGAATCTAGTGAAAGAACAGCTTGAAAAGTCAGCTTTTCTACCTTAAAGAATTCATGAAACATAACTTTACGCAGTTAAATTCGAGAACATGCATAATCATACAGGAGGAAGTATAGCACGTTGCAGAGGCAGTTCGGTAGATGCAAAAAGACTGATAGCTGAAGTTACTGTACGTGCAAACTCCTCCCTAATTCTCCAGCTTCTATTTGTCCATGCATAAGATCCTGCTCTTTCAACAATAATAGTTGGTGAAGAAACCTGAAATAGAAATCGACTCCATATCAGAAAACTCAGATATAGAAAGACATTGTCAAAAGCTTTACGCATAGGCCATTATATCAAACAGGCAACGCTAGTTGTAAGCCAAATTGAGCAGAAAAATGAATCAAACTGGCAGTCCAAACTCCACAATGTTTAAGCAAGGCATGAAGGATGAAACAAAAGAAACAAGGCTGACAAAAATGCGAATGTCAGGATGACTCGACCACTCTTTGTTACCTTTTAGAGAGGAAATTAAGAGCACCAACAAATACTATTACTGCATTACCTAAGTTCCGAGTTTACCGCCCACCCTGAAAAGCCCCTCCAATTTCCTTATGAGAGCATAACTTCCATGCGAAAGCAATAAAAGAATAGCTAAAGATTATTTACCGGATAACAGCCTCAAAAAGTTCTGAATTCTAAACCAATCAATATCATCCCTTGAAACACAAAATGATAATCTGAACCCATTTATGAAGTGACTACTTACTCTCGACCCCTTTAAAGGCCCTCTTATTTTACTCAGCAGTTACGCAACTGTATAAACAACTAACTTCACTGCTCTTCGTTTCCTAAGCGCACTGCACCTGATTGGACTACAGAACAAGAAGCGACTCTTATTTCCCTTAACCTTCTCCTCCATGGTGAAATTGTTATTCATCCAATAACACCAGTTTCAAGTCAAGTAAAGTTACCATTGAAGCTAGCATGTGAATTACACAATACTTTGCATACACAAATAGAACGGTGAAACACACAAAAGAAATAGGATATACGAATTGGTTGTCAAACAAAACTAACATTAATGTAGGAATACAGTACGAACTGATTAGTTTAAATTCTCACAAGGTAAAGCGTTACAATATTAGAAGTCCATAGCAAGCATGCAATACATTTCACTCTATATAAATTAAATGACGCCTCATAAAATTAGGAAGCAAATCCATTTTATATATGATTAATGCTCAATCCGCAAGTTCTTTTTTTCATACGGCTTGGATGATTTTTAAGTAATTCTAACGACAAAAAAAACTTTAAGAGGGCGGGGACGAGTGCAGGGTCGAGACTTGACCTCCATGAGAGTAAGCAAAAGGCGTCTGGCCGCGTCCCTAACGGGCTGCTTCGCGTCACCCAACCGCTCAACAACGGCAGGGACGAGCGCATTAAAATGCAACTTCAAATGGTCACCGGCAAGGACGGCGGCGGAGGCGAGCGCCTGGAGAGCGCCCTGCGAGACTTTGAAGTTATTGTCCTTAAGGAGATCCAAGCAGCAGTCGACGAGCGAATCCACCTCCGACGAACTCAGACTCTTTCTAGAAGCTTCCAGAAGCTGGTGGATGCGCTCCACCGCCGCCATCCTCTCCTTAGTCCCCTTGGCGCGCGCAAGCTCCAGCGCCTCCTCCATCTCCGGCCGGATTCGCGGCGGCTGTCGTCAGATCTGGACGATCCACGGCGGAATGCAATTGACGTAATAAGTAGGAGAGTTTGGTATCGGATTTGGAGTGAAAAGAGTGTAACCGGAGTGAGATTGACGGTGGAGTAGAAGTAAGAACTAGAAAGTTGAAGCCAGAGAGACACGGAGTTTGTGGTTGGAGGAAGGGTAGTGATAGTCATTTTCCACTATCAGAGAGTTAATTACGGATTGTGCCACTTTAGTGCTTTTGCTATGTGGCTTTATTGTGATATCGCGCTTTTGTTTTTTAAATCCAGTGACAGTTGGTGATTGGGATATATGGAGATTATTCAAATACCGATGCTATTTAAAATCACGAACCGATCACTATGGTATGCGATAATCTCCAAAACCACCCCAAAGGTTTCGTCAACTCTATATCACCTCCTCGTTTCCGAGAAATGTCTTGTGTTATCTTTTTCAAACATACTTTCGCGATAAGGCTTAAATACCATCACTATCCTGAATTATAACAAAGTTGACAAATAAAAATTTGAATAAAAAATAATACAGATAAAGATCTGAACTATTAAAAATGATGCAGATGAGGGTGTCATTCATACCATTATTTGTACCGTTTTCCCGAAATTCAGGTCATTATCTACATAGTTTTTTATTCAGGTCGTTATTTGCTCACTTTGGCATAGCTCAGACTAGTGATGTGTATTTAAGCCTTTGTGTTATATATTGATTCAAATTGAATAACCTATTGGGTTATATATTGATTCAAATGTATTCTTTTTTTTTTTTAGAATATTTTATCGGCCGAATCTATTTACCTACTAGTGGGTAAAATCACTAGTGGTGTAAAGACTATTATATCCATTAGTTGATAATAAAGGAAGGGCATATTAATATTTTTTAAAAATTAGTTAGTTAGTTAGTTAAATTAGTTATAAGCTAAAGAATTAACTACGTGACAAAACAAGACCTAAATGCACTTAAAATCCCTCTACTTTACCAACTCGTACGAGTTAGTTCCTCAACTTTAACTCAATATACTTTAGTCTATCAACTATGTAAAATTGTTGAGTTAATCCCTTAGCTAATACTTCATCTGTCTCTTTTTAATAGTTACATTTATTTTTCAGCATTTAATCTATATATTTTTTCTTTTATATTTTGATATATAAAGTTAAGTAATATATATAAATAAGACAAATCAATGTGTTTAGTTTCTAAAAAAAAAAATTCAATTTTTTTGGGAAACTTCTTCTTATTAAAAATTTGAGTCAAACAAAAGTTCAAAAGTCAAACGTAACTATTAAATAGGGACGGAGGGAGTAACAAAAATTACAATTTTAATTCAAACATCCAAACTTTTGGTAAAAGAACCATATTATTTATAAATAAGATGTACTAACCTCACTTGTGGGTTAACAATGTTTTATAGGCACTTAACAAATTTATTAATTAATGTTTAGGTAATAAAATGATAACTTAAAATTAAATTGATAATATATTAATGTAATATAGCTCATTTATAACAATCCATATTCATTTATAACAAGTCCACTTAAGATGATTGTCTTCCTAACATATATTTCTCTTTTTAATCCCTGCTAATACCTAATACATGATGTTTTCTAACAACAAGAACGCAAACAGAGAGACACGTAGGCTAACTTTTTTTTTCTTTTTATTCATTTAGTTAAAGCATGAAACGTTTTTCAATAACTTTAACCACAAATGTGAGATGTCCTATTTATAATTTTGATAGCGCACTCATTGCTTGACAGTAACAAAAAATGAGTTGTCCCAAATTAACTTTCATTTCAATTGTAATATCAATCCTAACAAAAAACGAGTTGACTGTGCCGTGATTTTGGCGCAGCACAACTCAAAGATACTATGAATTGAGAGACCGGCTGCCCTCTTTTACCACACTACATCTATGGCAACAAGTACTACAAATGGGAAAGAGGTTATTTTCATTGAGAGTGATTTAGATGAAAAATCTCAAGTAATGTGCGACTGTTACAAACATGGTTTGGAGTTGTTTCTCAAAAATGAGTATTTAGAGGATCAGAAGGCAAAGCTGAAGTCACTAATGGCCTCAACCTAAGTGAAGTTCAAGCTCTCAAAGAGCAAATTCAACGACAACTATCAAAAATTATAATAATTTTTTTTATAACACTACATGTATTGATGTGTTGTGAATTATTAGGTGTTTGACAGGAACACTATAATTGAAGATATGTCAGCTTCAAACTTCTCCCCACCATTCACCAAGTCATCTGTTGAACATGGAATCAATCGTCCGAATCGGTCAAGAGAAGATCCGATTACGAGTGGATGCGAAATTATATACCATGCATTAAGAATTTTTGCAGCATGACAGAATTCTAATCAATCCATTTAATTTATAAGTTGTGTTAATTGGTATTTTTTTTTTTATGTTGAATAAAGACAGTTCATTACAATAAAGAGAATTTTTCAATTACAAGTGATGATATAGTTGCTATCATATTTGACAAATTAGACAAATTACTCAAATAACATAAATCACTATCATATTGATGTGCATTATTACGTTGAATAAAGACAATTTATTATAATAAAGAGAATTTTTAAATTGCAAGTGATGTTCTGATTACTATCATATCCCTACTAATACCTAATATAGGATGTTTTCTAACAACAAGAATGCTAACAGAGAGACACCTAGGCTAACTTTTTTTGTTCTTTTTATTCATTCAGTTAAAGCGTGAAACGTTTTTCAATAACTTTAACCACAAATGTGAGTTGTCCTATCTATGATTTTGATAGCGCACTCATTGCTTGACAGTAACAAAAAATAAGTTGTCCCAAATTAACTTTCATTTCAATTTTAATATCAATCCCAATAAAAAATGAGTTGACTGTGTCTTGATTTTGGCGCAGCACAACTCAAAGATTCAAAGATACTATAAATTGAGAGATCGGTTGCCCTCTTTTACCACACTACATCCATGGCAACAAGTAGTACAAATGGGAAAGAGGTTATTTTCATTGAGAGTGATTCACATGAAAAGCCTCGAGTAATGTGCGACTGGGGAAAATGTATCATTTTATCATCAACGTTTAGGTAAAGGTACCATGTTACCACTCTTTTTGTTTACGGGTTCCGTTTTGCCATTGTTTTATGTATTCTGATTACATTTTACCACCAATTTTATTTATTGGTATCGTCTTACCATTTGACTGAGTGGCGGCGAGAATCTGATGAAATATTCCTTGATGGAGTGGCTTAGGTGAATTTTATGAAATCTAGATGCTTAAGTAAGATAAAAGAGAAACGAAAAGGACTAAGAGAGTAATTTTACCGAAATGCAACTTCTTCTCTGTTGACTCGGCGGAACCTGCAATTAACGGCGGATGATGCGGCGATAACCGACTTCCGGAGAAATTTCACGGCGGACTTGGGTCGTTCTGGTGCGTCGTCGTCCGATCTGGCGATTAGCGGTGGTGGGCGCGGCCAAAAGTGGTTGTTCCGGCGGAATTTGGCGGTGGAAGAGGAAAACACTCTATCGGGCTTTTGCTCGATTCTCCTCCGTTTAGACGTCTCCGACGACAATGGATGACTCTACAGCTTCGTCTCATCGTGGCGGAGAGGTTGGATGTTGGAATTCATGGTAAGGGGTTGTGAATGGAGAGGAGGAAGTTGGAGGTGGTGAAGAACACGTTCTCCGCTCGGTGAGGTTGGGACGGAGAGTCCCCAATATCTATAAATGTAATTTAGTCTCCTATAATTCTTATAAGTGCAATTTAGTTCCCTATATTTATAAATTTACAAATTAATCGCCCGGTCAGCAACACCTCATTCGCCAGCTCAGAAAAAAACGGACACATCATGGGTGACGAGGCATCAGCGTGGCAATTTTAACGGTCAATGGCAAACGTGTATCGCAAACTATAACGACAGTGGTATTCTGGTACCACCAAACCAAAAGAGTGGTAATATGGTACCTTTACCCAAACGTTGATGGTAAAATGATACCATTTCTCTGTGCGACTGTTACAAACATGGTTGGGAGTTGTTTCTCAAAAATGAGTATTTAGAGGATCAAAAGGGAGAGCTGGAGTCACTAATGCCCTTAACACTGAGTGAAGTTCAAGCTCTCAGGGAGCACATTCAGCGACTGCAACAACAAGTTAAACTATCAGAAATTATAATAATTTTTTTTATAACACTGCATGTATTGATGTGTTGTGAATTATTAGATGCTTGATAGGAACACTATAATTGAAGATATGTCTGCTTCAAACTTCTCCCCACCATTCACCAGGCCATCTGTTGTACATGAAATCAACCATCTGAATTGGTCATGAGAAGATCCGACTACGAGTGGATGCGAAATTGGATACCATGCATTTAGAATTTTTGCAGCGTGACGAAATTCTAATCAATCCATTTAATTTATAAGCTATGTTAATTGTTTTTTTTTATGTTAAATAAAGACAGTTCATTATAATTAAGAACATTTTCCAGTTGCAAGTGATGTTATAGTTGCTATCATATTTGACAAATTAGACAAATTACTGAAACAACATAAATCACTATCATATTGATGCACATTATTACGTTGAATAAACATAATTTATTATAATAAAGAGAATTTTAAAATTGCAAGTGATGTTCCGATTACTATCATATTTGACTGATTAAATAAATTAGTGAAACAACATAAATTACTAGGATACTGATTCGCATATGGGATAAAACTTATGTTATGTTTATTTTATTTCAGTGTTAAAATAAAAGTTCGTACCAATAAATTTCGCTTTCTCATTCTCGCATGTTTAGGAAGGATTAGAGAAATTAGAGAAATTCACTCTATTTTCCTAACAATAAAATATACGTTATTTTATCATTCAAATTTAAGTGCACACTGTCAAGCATTAAAAGAAACATTATAATACCACCACTTTATGCTCGCACGTATATTCAACAGTCACAAGAAAATATGAGTTGATAACAATTAACTTGATTTTCCCATGTAAGCGTATGGAATGAGGCCAAAAGACTTACAAAAATTATAAAAAGCTGAAATAAATAAATTAAAATTATAAAAAAAAGTGTAAACAAAAATAAGCAAACCGTGTAACTATCTTTTAGTGCACACTGTCAAGCAATAAAAGAAACATTAAATTATTCCCATTTCATGGCCGCATGTTTAGGAATTACTAGATAAATTAGAGAAATTCACTCTATTTTCCTTACAGAGGTAGAGTTTGGGCATATATATTCAAAACCACAATCATTTTAACACATCCAAGACATAATCTTAAACCCAAGAAGCGGAAACAGACTTGAGGTATTTTTCTCAAATACGGCTATTTGTTTTTAATATATAATAATTTGTTTTCTCATATCGCTTTCTAATTACTCTTTTTTTCCTAATTCAGAGATGAACACCATCACCATTGAGAACACCTATCTTCTAGCAAAAAATCAAGATGCAATAAAACTTCCAAGTGTATCATAGATAATAAATATTGACACTAAAGGGTTTTATAAAGGCAGAGTTATTATTCCCATGGATACCATAGGCAACACCATGACTTTTGAATCAAAGGATTTGTAAAGAAATCTCTATGAGATAAATGAAGACATTGCCAAAGAGGCGGTTGATACTTGTATTGACATACACAGTGTCGATGTTGAAGATTACAATAGCCGTCTCCTCCATGCTCTCGCCGACCACCAGAGCCACCTGGAGCTACTTATATGAAGGCTAGAGAAAGAAAATAGAAGATTACACGAGAAAGTTGACGGACTGTACGGTGAGATAAATGGACTCGAGGAGAGAGTTGAAGAATGAAAAAACAAAGCAAAGATCATCAACGTTCAGCCTCAAACGGGTGTGACATCTGGGGATGATGGAGGCAAGAGGAAGTTCGAGGGTTAATTAGTTATGAGAAGGTCGTTTATTGGATTACGGTTGGCACAGATACTTAGTGTTTATGTTCTTTATCAATAATGTCCGGACAAAGTTTTTACCTTATTTCTAATAACATTATCGTATTATCTCTATTCATATTTGTCCTTATGCAAAATTTCTAAATATGCAGTGATTGAAGAGGTTCAAACGTCCATACAATTGTGAATCATGTACATAATAACATGCGTTTTACGCCCATGAACTGATTCAAAGTCAACTTACAGCCTGAAATTAAATAATATAAAAAAAATCCAATCATAGTAACTTTACAAAATTCGGGTGCAATTATGATGATATTATGTTTAGTAGTTTATTATTGTTTCTTATACAATGGGGTATATGATAAAATTAATCTAAAAAAAAAATCTATTTAATAATACTATATTGGGTGGGGCCAGGTAGTTAATGGTAACACCAAACAGGTAATTAATCTCACAAAAGCCAACTCAATTGATGTGTATTGGGTGCTCCCTAAAATGTTCTCATAATAACGATGCTCCAATCTAGCCTAAAATTAAGGAAACATAACGGTATACGATTCTTACAATAGAAATCCAGTCATAAAATATTCTCATAATAACGATGCTCCAATTTAGCGTAAAATTAAGGAGGCATACCAGTTTTAAAATGATTTGAGATATTTCAATACATGGCCAGTATTACATATATTATCGCACACTCAAAATTAACCTTTTCTCTCGGAAAATCATAGCAGTCTCCTTTTCTAGAGTAATCAAAATCAACATAACAACTTCTCATCGACCAAAACTTACAAGGTCAGTTTGTGTTTGCATCTTTTATATTTTGCTATGATTTCTGACACACTTACTACTCTAAGTACTAAATTTTTTGAACTTTATTTACGGTACAGATTTCAAAGCACAATTGGGGTAGAGTTTATCTACAAGTTCACTACCAATTGCTGGTACACTTACTGTCTGAATTCAAGAACCATATTACATTCAATAATATTGTTATTACCAATTTCAATACCTTTTTTCATGAACTAGACTACAAATAAATTATTACATCTATTTTAGGTGTAAGTATTGCTAAGCGGTTGACTAGGAGTGAAAGCAAGAATTGCTTAAAGGTACGCTAGCAAATTTAATATCTATGAGAAAAACAGATTCTGAATGACAATCCATTTTTAAGCTAACTGGTTAATATTGTATTTTATTCTTCTACACGACCACAAATATACAACCAACACACAAGTTTATAAATATTTAGGCTTTACCAGCGCATTTGCTGTATTCTGGTTCAAGAGTTGCATAAGGTGTCTGGTGTCCATTCACAAGGTACATGGAAGAATAAAAAATAATAAATTATCAGTACACATTGTACATGCTAAGTAGTGCTTTTAAAAGTTTTATAAAGTGTCAAACGAGTGAAAAAAAAAATTACCCGGTATCTTTTTTTGTTCCGATGGAATAAAAGTGTTAGTAAACCATTTTAATGAAAAAACATGTATACAAACCGGCAAATGAGTCAAAAAATAAAGATTTTTTCATGTATCTTTAAATAGAAGGTTGAAATATCACTTAATTCAAATCTAGTGCCAAACTTACAAATTAAATGAAAGCATCCGGTTGCAATGTTTCATTAGTACATGCAATTTTTTTTTAAAAAGTTTTACTCAACAATTTAAATGAAAACACATGTTCCTCACATATGTATACAGTTAAGATAAACTAAGAGATTTTACCTCTTACGTATGTTCGGATTTCTTTCTCTTCATACTGAAGCCCAAAGTCGGACCCATACACTAACCCATGAATGAGTCTCACATTAATTAAGATATACATTCATTCCACACAAGTTAAGATATCAGAGTGATTTTAACCAGAGTTGGCCCACATAATAGTGACTGGATCAAAAAAAAAAAACCTGGCTTTTTCAAGACCTGAGATCTCGATCGACGGTCATACCTATAAAACCGATGAAGCTGAATCCGAACCGAAATTATATTTTAAAAAAATGAATTAACAAACGTGGGATTTTTTGTGAGGGTAAAAATATTATCATAGGACGAGATAATATAAAATTATGATGAATACCAAAAACAAATTAGCCATTTTAGCCACCTCTATATGTCGGAATATACAACCGGCATCGTGTTGGGATATCCCATGTCCGGATCTGGATTGACGATCATACCAAAAAAATCGATGAAGAAGAAGCCGAACTGAGGAAGAAAAAAAAACAAATGTTCGCCAGAGTAACACTAAAAATAATGTACCCGACCGAGAAATTAAAAAATAATGATGAATACAAAAAAAAAAGGTTGGCCAGTTTAGGCACCACTAAATGATGGAAAATAAAACCGTCATCGTGTTGGGATATACGACGTCAAGATCTAAAAAACTTCTGCCACTGTCGATATCCATTATTGTGGAGCGATGGTGCATACCTAAAACTTTGACGATTCCGGATCAAAAAATAATCAAACAACATAAAAACCTTCAACATGCCTCTGGATCTCTAAAACTGTTACACCCACCTCGGGTGCTTGGTTTATTTCTGAAGTATTTGGCCGGGAATTTGATTTGTAATATTACAGGGATAAATTAATGTTATGTAATGAAACATGCTTGTAATTGAATTCTACATTCCGGGGTTTAATTTGGAGTTCATTTCATGGGATTCTAGCAATTTACAATAATTTACGAGTTCCAAGACATTTTACAAAAAAATGGTTCGGATGACAAAATGGTCAACTTTGAAAACATTGACGGACGACATGTTATTGGGCCAAGGGTTTGGGCCGGCCTTTGGACCCAAGGATGAGCCTTAATTTTGGCCCATTGGGTTATGGAAGACTTACCTTCCTAGGAAGGTAAGGTATCTTGGTAACAAATAAAGTACTTTAGTAACA
>JBBYHH010223574.1:0-13277 GCA_038382905.1 Daphne laureola | reverse complement strand
CAAGAACACAATGGTAACATGCTTTCCAAACAAAACCAAAGTTTCTCAAGAACATGTTTCCAAAATCACTTCATAACCTCACCAATACTTGGAATCATGGAGGAAATCAACCATACTCTTAATAAACACCAAGGATTAGAGATTACCTTAAAAGCTTATGAAGGATTGCAGTAGAAATTTGGCCAAGAATCTCCTCCAAAACTGGCGGCCTATTAAGAGTAGATATTGAGTTTAAACTCATAACTCAAGCTTATAATCTCACTTAATCAACAAGGAAATCCCTTACCTTGATGAACCTTAGATGTATATTTGATTCTAGTGGCTAGAAGTTTGAAGATGGAGGATGAAAATCACCAAAAGTGGTGATTAAAATGCAAAAATCACTGTTGGACCCGTCAGTTTGTTTGGCTGACTTGAGGACCTTGCTTTCACCTTTTGGTCTTGCTTCCTTCAGAAAAGTTGAAGCCAAGCGGTAGAGGAAGAAGGTTGATGAAGGTTGAAAGAGCAGATTCGAACTTAATCCAGGTCGAAGGTGTTGTGCAAGTTTCTGTAAACTGGCTGGGTAGTAAGATGAAATGAGAGCTTTCTTTCCTTAATTTCTTTCTAAAAATGCCTAAGTATTTAAGAGTGAGAGGGTGTGCTGAATGGGGAAGGGACAGCCGACTCTTAAGGGGAGGGATGGGTAGATAAGATTTACCAATTTATATTAACCAATTACCAATTGCTTTATGCTTTTACTTATTACTAATTACCTTACCTTCCTAGGAAGGAAACCTTGCCTCATCCCATGGCCGAAATTGAGGCCCAATCTTGGGCCCAAAGGGCCAGCCCAACAACATGTCGCCCGTCAGTTTTCCAAACTTGACCATTTTGCCCTCCGAACCAATTTTTGGCAAAATGTCCCAAAAATCGTAAATTGTTGTAAATTGTTACAATCCCATGAAATGAACTCCAAAATAATCCCCGGAATATGGAATTCAATTATAAGCATGTTTCATTACATATCATTAATTTGTCCCGCTAATTACATATAAATACAAATTCTGGCTAAAATTACATCAGAAATGAACCAAGCATTGGAGGTGGGTGTAAAAAAAGTGGTATCAGAGCCTTGATGCCCGTAGGAGTTTTTTTTTATTGAGTTCTTCAAGGTAAAACCCTTTGTTGCCATTTTTGAATCTTGAAGAGTAATTTTTCATGTCTACCTTTGTGTGATTCGAATTTTGTCCATATCTTGTTGTTACCTATGTCTATTCATGCTGCAAGTATGATTCTACCTCTTCTTATCATGGATCATTCATAGGAGGATCCATAGAAACGAAGTTGCAAAAAGAGGGAAAATCTGATTTTTTGTGTTATTGAAAGATTGTTTGATATCTTGATGTTTGAGCCAAAATCAACAACTATTGTTGAACAAAATTAGTATATGAGTTTCTAGAATGTTGTTGTAATAGTGTGTATGAGCATTGATTGAGAAATAAAAGAAAAGTGTTGTGTTAAAAATATGAGTGTTCATCAAGTTCATATGGTGGTCACACCATAACTCATGAGAAAATCTGTTTGATCCAAGTTGTTGCTGTAATTTCATGGAAAAGTGTTTTAGAACCCTAAAAATCCTTTTAAATCCATTTCCAAGTTTCTTTCAGCCCCCAACCACCTATTTCAACTAAAAACTTTAGTTCAAGTAACTAACATCTCTTGTTTGCGGTTGTAAAAAATATTTTATCTAGAGATAGTCTTGTGGTTTCAAGGTGGAGTACATCACTACTTGAGGTCTTAGAGACCGAGGAAGAGTAGTTGAGAGCTTGGCAAGAGGAAGAGTGATTTGGCCGAGTGTAGTCCATATCACAAAATGAGAGGCCACCAAACACGTGAGGACTTTGAGCAGACTGATTTTATTGTTTACATGTGTAGGTGATCAAATGGAGGGAAAAGGTTTTAAATTTGAAGGCTTTAAACTCTATGAGAAAATTTTCCACTATGCATATTGCCAATGGGAAGAGAACTTAGAAAGACATTTTGGAGACCACCCTTTTTTTGAGTATTAGATATTAGAATTTTCCATAGACTCTTTAAAAGGAGAAGCTAGGTGGTGGTTCAACCAAATACTTGAAGAGAGGAGGAAAAATGGAAAAGGGAACTTTCAATCTTGGCCATACTTGTTAAGATACATGAGGAGAAAATATCCACCTAATTCCATACCCTACTCCCAAGACCCCAACATGCCAAGTAGGCTAAAACACCCATACTTGAAGCCTCATTCTCTCCCTTACACCCCTCCATACTCAAGTGCTAAGTACCAAACCCGACCCTCTTAGCCATATTCAGAAACTTACGCATGCCAAGAGCCTCACATGACACATTACCTTTCGGCCAAAGCATGTCCTACACCTATCTATGCCTCTTCTAACCAATCCTTACATTTGGACGTAGGGACTACCTATAAAAAATCCCTAAGACCTCCTCTTATAACCAATTGCATGAAGAAATTCAAAAAGAGGAAGAAATTTTGAAAAATGGTGAGCTTGAGAGAAGAATCAATGAGGGGAAAGAAGAGGGCTGGGGTGAAAAAGAGAAAGAGTTGGATGAATTTCCAAAGAAAGATCCTAAAAGAGCCCACGAGAGAAAATTTGAAGAGATAGTTTTGAGAGAAGAAAAAAGAGAGAGAATATGAGAGAAAACAAGAGAGAAACCTCCATGGCCATATGAGTGAAGAAGAGGAAGCACTCAAACCTTCAACAAAGATCAATGGTGAACTAACTCTTCATTTTTCAAAATCATGTTGTTCTTTCTCATGTGTGCAAGAAATCAATGAAGAAAAATCTGAGAATTTCAATGAAGAAAATCAAGAGGAAGATGCTCTTAATTTTGACCCCTATACTGAATCAAGAGGGAGGGAACCAATTTTAGTTGTAATGATTCTATACGTTTCCTTCCTACCTTAGAATCTAATTTGAATGATTTGGAGCATGCCTACAATGATGAAATTTAAGATCATGAGTATGAAAATGATGAATTGACAAAATCTCTTATGTATGATGATAATGTAGTTAGTAATTAGGATAACTCTGAAAATGCATCCCATCCTCTACTTGATTATCTATACCATCATTCTTGTGAAATGCATGAAACACCTCTTGATAGTTGTGAGTTTGATGAGTTTAGTGAAAATGCTGAAAATGGAAAGTGTGTGGATGAATTCAATCATTTTCCTTACCCTTGTAGTGATACATGTGTGACTCCTTGTGATGATCATTGGTGGACACACCAAGAACAAGAGCTAAATAGTGATGAATACCATGACATTTCTCTTTCTCATGATGCATATGGCTTGTATAATGCTAATAATGATCATGTAAATTTGAATTTGATGATGAGTGTGTGGATGAACATGTTGATTATGATAATGCTTCTTTGCCATGTGATGAATATGATGATAATGCTGAATTGGAGCATGAATATGACGCTAGTGATGATAATTTGATGGAAAATGAACACCATTATGATGACATTGAGTATGAGCAAGAATTTGAGCATGACACTTATACTATGCCACTCCCATTCGGCCATGACTCTACTTTGATGCATGATTTTGATACTTTGAGTTTAAGGGAGGGGTATTGTTGGCCTAGGTTCCCATTTGACCCGGGGAAAGATAGTTTTCCATACTTAATTGTTGAATGTGAATTTTGGGAAAATCTCATGTTTTGTGTGATCAATGAGCATGTTGATAGATATGCATCATACCTTTTAGCCATGCTTACATTCATTAGAAAACATGAGAATTTAGGAATGTTTGAATTGACAGTGACCATACATTATGAGGTAAAGAGAAAGGACAGATTGCCCATCTCACAACCTCTTGAATATGCTAAGTCTAGTCTAGGAATAACACAGTTTTGTACTTTTTCCATGACTATCTTAAATACCTTCTTGATGAATTGGAAAGATCTTAAATGCAAGATTTGTGTTGAAGACACCCCTTATGATAAGCCCTCATCTGAAAATAAAAAGTTTAAGTTTGATTGCATTCATCACTTCCTTGAACACAAGTTTCTTGTTGATTACTCATGCTATTCTTGGAAGTATGACATGAATTTTTACAAACTTTTGTTCTTACTCGTAATGCACATTGGAGTTATCATGGTTGGTTACCAACAACGGAATCTTTAAAAGAATGAGTTTCAAATGTTAAGACTTGGTTCACTAACCCTCAAATGTTTTTCCAAGTTGTCGCATTTATCTTTGAATTGTAGGAAACACACTCTTTAGTTTCGATGACGAATCTTCTTAAGATGGAGGGTATGACATGAACCCAAGATGCTAAGGTCCACTCCAAATGCAACCATGAATATCAAGTGAGCTTGGACCTAGTGTTAGAGCTTGTTGACCAAGTAATTGGAGGGAAATTAAGACTTGAGGAGCCAGAATGGACCAACGCAAGGTGTTACAACTGATGCCTCAAACTGGTACCCTCATTTCCTTGGTGCACTCCAGGCTTGCTCCTCTCAAACGCCCAGATGCTAGTTTCTGGCACCTTAAACTAGCGCCCACACACAGAAGTTGGCTCAGGATAGCATCCTATGGTGCCTTATGGCGCCTTGAACTGGCGCTAGGGCCAAACCATGCGTCACTTGCATCCTCCAAACCTGTGCCTTAAACCCACATTACGCCCCAGGTGGTCCAACACTTCCATATGTCCATTTTTGCTTCATTTACAAGCAAGTTTGTTAAGAGAGAACATGGGTCCAAACTTATCCTTATGTTTTCAATTACTATTATACCCCTAGCTTAATTTCAGCAATGTTTGGCTATATATTCAGGTTTTAACTCCATGGGGACTTAGAATACATTTGATGCTTGAGAAGGTTATTTTCTCAAGCCTTGTTCTCAAATAACTACTATCCCATTCTCAGCCTTCAAGGCTCCATTGTTAGACCGTGAGATTTATCTTTAGTATTGCCTATCATACCGTAGATAGGAGGTGTTGGAGCCAATTTCATCCTTGGTATCATTTCTATCCTTTCATTACCTTGTAGTAAGAGGGTTTTAGAAGCTAACATCTATCCATCCATCTATCCTCTCCTACGAGCTAGATCCAAAGTTGCATATGATCATTGAGGATCATATTAATCACCACCAACTAAAGATGCTGATCAATGTAAGCACGAAATAGATAGCCTCATACAGAATAGAGATGTAAAGAGTAGAGTAAGCTTCTATAATGATGAACTCTCTTCTAGTGTTGTCAAAGCTTGTTGCAGATGATGTTTAGGATGATTGAAGCTTTGTGTATGATAGCTCAAGAGTTTCTTTGATGATCTATGAGAGTGATGAGGATGATGAAGAGTATTTATAGAATGTACAGAGATGTATATGTGTTGTGTCTCTTGTCTTCATCTCTTCATTCGGCTTTTATAGGCTCCAAGTTGTTCACAAATGCGTAGGAGCGTATGATTTCAATTCATAGACGTTGTGTATGAATAGTTTCCATTTTAGAGCTTTTTGACTCTTGGTAACTTGATTTGTAGCCATTACAGATCTTCATAGATTTTTTTTTCTTCCATCAACGCGTTGATGAAGACTAGCTTTAGCAACTTGATGGATTTTCTTCATTGATCTTTGGCTTTTATGAGAGCTTCAAACTTATGATCTTTCTCTCATTATTGCTACTCAGTAGTGGAGTGGTTTGCTTCTTGAATGGAAGCTTGAAAGCTTGTGAATCATGAAGCTTGAGTTTTGAGCATTCCACTCATCAACGTGTTGATGCCTTTTGCATCAAGCATTCTTGGATTTCTTTCCTTAAATGAGCTTATTGTATCTTGTGAATCAAGGATTTCCTTTATCTGATAGAGAATTTGACCATTGCTTCGATAGGATTTAACTCCAACATGTTTTATTCAATTTATCTACAAATGTGGCTAAGAAACAAGTCTACATTAATTATGAAATTGGATCTAAATGTTCATTTACCGAAATATGCAAAGTGTTCTTTATGACACATGAATTATTGTACTTTTGCATTCTTTGCAATTTAATCCTAATATTTTTTATCTAATCAACCAAGGAATAATAATCTTGATGAGGGATCTAAGTTTATCAAAACTTTACAAAATGGTCCTCAAGGTTTTAGAATCATCAAAACAAAGTGATTGAAGATAACAAAGTCAACAATCTCCCACTTTTTGATGATGACAAAACACATCAAGAAGTTTTGATATCCCTTTGAAATTTGCTTGATAAAAGGTCTCATAGATGAGTATATGCTCCCCCTTAGGATGAGCTCTTATAAAAACCTTTTACAAACATTGAATACATTGTCCCTTAGAAAGTATTCTCTCCTTTAGGAAAATAGTTTTGGAAAATGATAATGGGATTTCAGTGAATTGTATCCAAATGACTTGCTCGCCTTACTTCTTGAACATATTTCTCCCCTTTTTGGTTATCATAAAAAAGGTACAAGCTAGAGGAGTGCATATTTAAGATGTGTAAGTGGAACTATGTGTATTACTATGTTTTCATCAACATGTTGATGTTCCACTCATCAACATGTTGATAAACCCAGAGTGATACAATTAGTATTCTTGTGGTATAAATAACACTTATCAGATATAGATGTTCATACAGAAATCAATATAGCTTTTAGTACAACCATGATCATGTTTCTGTAATGAGTTAACCCTAGAATATATCGATATTCCTAAATGTCCCTTATCGATGTGTTATAGTGAACATGGGTTGCTATAGCACCTTTGAGACTAGCATAAGGGAAGATTCACATAGGTATTGTGAAGACTTACTTATGGATAGATAGGAGAGGAACTATGTATTAGAGCGATCATTCTGAAAGCATTATGGGATCGTGGTGTGAACATCATAACTGTCTCTCATAGATCATAATACGTGTAGTCCTTCGACCTGAGGTTATGAAGATCTACTCATGTGAGTGGCCTGCTTTGATTCTTTGCACTATACTTTTCTTGACCAAGGGAGTGTGCTAGTTTCGGGTGTGTGACAATATCATGGAGTATTACTGTCATGAACCAAGATGAGATTCTTCACTCCCTCTTCACGGGAGAGTATTCTCATCTGCAAGATTGAACTGTAATGAGGATGCACAAGATCTGCATCTCGTGTCAATCTGAGAGTCTCAAAGAAGGGACATATCATGTACACCCTATGATCATACCAATAGGTAAAGGTTCCATCATGTTTAAATGAATTCTATATTACTTGGGTAACAGTGATGTGTTGCTAGATACCGCTCATTGTCAGTAATTATTAGTGAGACATCATAATTACTTCCAACGTAATAAGAACCTACAGGGTCGCATGCTCAATGAGTGAATTATAGAGTATTTTAGCAAGAGACAGAAGTTTGGTGACTTAAGTGTCAGCTTTGTATAAGCTGGACACTTAAGTAACACAAGGAAATAAGAGCAAGGACTAGGGATGGAATTAGGCCGAAAATAGGCCTAATTCGCCCCAACCCCTGCTGTGTGTGATTTGTTCCATCTCCCAATCAGACTAGGATTGATAGATAATTGCCTATTCATTTGTTCAGTTTGGAACTGAACTGATAACCTAAAAATACAAAAAAATAAGAAGAATTTTTCTATCTGGTCTATGGTGTTCTGTTCTTCAAGGATTTGTTGCTAGCATAAAAAAAGGAGAACAAGGACTCCATAGTTACTCGCGAGTGGATACCATCGAGGATCTGTACATTCAGGTCTGCCGAAAGAACGCTGATCAGGAGATTTTCAAGTAATCTCTTGAACAATAAATTATATTGTTTCAGATTGTACATGGATCCTGGAAAGGGTTTTTAATTCCGCTGTGTTATTTGATGCTACAAACCCTTACAGTGGTATCATAGAAACTTCTACAATCTAGTATAATTTTTCTGTGTGCAATTAATTGTTTCTGTATAAAAAAATTATTGCATGTTAATAATTGGAGAAAAATTAATTGAAATCAAATTTTAGTTTAATTTTTCATCTAATTATTCTGGGTAAATTTTAGCAAAACTTAAATCTAGATATGAAATTGATTACTATTCATAATTTTTAAATTTGGATTATTAGTAATTCGCGGCTTCAACTCCACCATCATGGAAATCCGACCATTGGATGGCGTCGGAAGTTGCGTGGATGGATAATTGGTGGTGAGGCTGTTCCAATAGGAGTGATAGCGTCATCATCGGACATCGGGAGCACGGTAGCGATGATCAATGGCCTAGGTGCAGCTGCTGGCGGCTAAGGGTTTAAAACCCTAGCTGAGCCAACAGGCCACTGGGCTGGGCCGACTGCTGGGCTTGTTGCCAGGCCCGCTAGCAGCCTGGTTCTCGCCAGCCTGACTAGTTCGCTAAATCGAGCTGGCCCAGCCGGCTTGCCTGGTTCGGCCAGGCCGGATTCAGATTGACCACGTGAAATGCTCCTCCTACCCCCTGCACTTTATAAAATGTGCAAATTAGCCCCAGAACTTTGTTATGAGCTTCCGATTAATTCCGGGGTCCTTGTTTTGCACAGTTTCACCCGAAATTAATGCTGAAACTTAAGAAAAGTTCATGAAATTTTTTGGTAATATTTAAAATGGTCCCGGAGCGCTATTTTAAAATTTTGGAATACCCTAGAATTTTATAAAATTGTACAGTTTGGTCCTTAAGTTTTTGTGTTTGGAAACATTCATCAGGGACTAGTTCTGTAAATATTAGATGGCCCTGGAATTTTCTAAAATTGTACAAATTGGTCCCTGAGCTTTAGATTTTGTTAGGATTCATGAGGAACTAGTTTTGTAAATTCCAAAAGACCCTGGAACTTTCTAAAATTATACAGTTTGGTCCTGAGCTTTTTGTTTTTGACAAATTCATGAGGGACTAGTTCTGTAAATCTTATAAAGGTCACGAAACTTCTATTTTCAACAGATTTGTCTGGGGACTAGTTTTTTAAACTACAGAAATCCCCAAAACATTTTTCTAAAGTACAGATTGGTCCTCAGATTGCTGTTTTGAACAGTTTGACCAAGGGATTGATGTTATAATGCAGAAAAGAGTCCTAGAACTTTCTGGTGATGTCCGGAATGGTCCCTGAGTTACTGTTTTGTGCAGTTTCATCAGGGACAGATTCTGAATATCTAAGAAAGGTCTTAAAAGTTTTCATTTTTGCTCAAATTGAATCCAGATTTTTCTAAAGGCATTAAAATGAACCAAAGTTTGTTAAAATGAGATTTTAACATTTCTGGTTGCATGTTTGAAGCATGGTACATGGTTGTAGCTCTGGTTTAATGTTGTATTTTTGTAAATACAACCTGGGTGTCGTGTCTTCTCTCATTCTCTCATTGTACATTCTCTTCTCACCTACTCCCCTCAAATGTAACTCAAGGTTTCTTAATTAAAGTTATAATTAATTGTAATCACCGGAGGTAAGGATAAGGAAGGAGCAAAGTGCAACAAGATGAAGGAAGGCCGACTTGGACGATTGGATGCTAGCGAGAAAGAGACTTAGGATAGTCTTTTTATTTCTAGGTCTTTATAGTATCTCAAGGCTCGAGATAGTTTAGTTTGGGCTATAACCATGATACGATCTATTTTGTGCGGTAGTAGGCATGCTAGGTGACGTTAAGGTTTTTGCTATGGTGTTTTGGAATCAATGATGTGCAAATCAAGAAATCAACCAAATCAAATACATTTATAAACACCTTATTAGACTTAACTTTATCTTATCGTAGTGTAATGGCTCTAAATGAGGGATCAAACCCAAGAGAATCTTAGAGCCTAAAGTATTAATATGGAATATGCGTTCTAATCTACTATGTAATGCAAAAGATGGCAGGTGAGATAATGATAGGTAAGATGTGAATGAAAGTAGGAAAATGTGACTAATTGACTAGAGTGGAATGAAGATGTTACTTGTTCAATCATGGGTTCTCAATGTGCATTATGCGTCCTAAAGATCATGCATGTGCTACTAAGCTTGTGTACTAGAGATAGGTTATCTCTAACTCTACCTTTTAACAATAGTGGTTATCTCTAACTCTTCCACCACCGATCCGCTAGGATTGGAGCCTAAGGCATTCAATATCATAAGCATACATACAACATAAACTACCAAAAATTACTGAGACACATGGAATTCTAATTACCGCAGCTAAATCAATACGTCATTTCAGTAAGGGTTCATGCGAGCAATTTCCTTATCATGTTCAAGGTGAGTTATTATGACTGTGTCACCCCTCTCTCGAGTAAGCGATGCTGCCATAAATAGAACGAGTTTAGCCACTCTCATGGTCCAAGACTCAATCTCAAGATTGTTATCTGTTAATCCTTCTAAGGTCATCTCTGACTCTTAACTGATTAACCCATGTTGGGTTATTGCTCTCTCGAGTCAGCAACACACCTCTCACTAAAGTAGCATTAGTCACTCTCATGATCCTACTGATTTTTTGAGGATTAAGGCACTTAACTAATCATTAATTAACTCATAAAAGTCATCTCTGACATTTAGAAAGCTAATCTATCAATTCTACAAATGTTATGCCAATTAAACTCACCTTGGACATTTAATCAAGCACCTAAAAGAGTAAGTATGAAAAGAATGATTCAGAATACCACACATGACAGAAGTTCTTAGAATTGATATCAAACATGCATAATCATGGAAATAGCTTACTTGCACCCTAAGCTAGAGGTAAACTAAGACATAGCATCCCTAACTCTATTAAAGCTAAACATAAACATGATCATCATTTAATAGCAGCTTAAAATGATTAAATAGAAAAAGTGTAGGGTTAGAATTCACTCGATAATTGAAGATTCATAAGTTAGGGCCGATGGTCTTAAGTTTTAGCTTTAGAAAATCCAACTTAGGGTTTTTGCTCAAGAGAGCAATCCCTAAAAATACAATTGAACTTGAACATTTGAAATATGAGCCTAGCACTCATATTTATAGGAAATCTAAAAGACTAAAATGCCATTAATAGGTTAGGTACCTATAACTAAAAAGGCAGGGTGGAAATGGTCTAAAAAATACAAAAGAATTTGGATAAGAATTGAAAATCATCCAAAGAGAGAGTGTCAGACCCGGTTAATATGAGGCGTTGGTTGGTGCATCTTTGAGGTGCGGGTACATGCACCTTAATTGTATATGGCGCCACCTTCATGCACCATTAAGGCACTGTTTGATATGCCAGTATAATGAGTGGTGCCACTTTTATGTGCCTTTAGGGCGCTGGTTGATGCGCCCACTTTGTTGAAGGCACCAGTTAATGGCGCCAGGAGATGGAGGGTGAAGGCGCTTCATTTATACGCCATGAGTACTGAAGATTGAAGGGCGCACGTTTTTGGAGCCTTAAGGGTGCCCTTCTTGCCACCAGGGCTTGAGGAGAGGTGAGTGGCACCTCTTAGTGTTTTCATCAGCTTTGAGACATTTTCTTTTAAAGGCTCTACAGGATGCTATAGAACTCTAAATGAGCTGAAATTGGTCTTGTTGGAAATCTCTCTTCCTGAACTTCAATTTAAACTCTTAAATCATCCTATTTGGAGTTCATATTAGGTATATAGGACCGTTTTAAGATGAGGTTCCAATTCTGAGTGTATGAGGTACATCTAAACGGCGCCCAGGTTACTTGAGGCACACCCAGCTGCGTCTTGGACGTGCAAAAAAATGTGCACCTGGCTATTGAGAGGTGCCATTTTGAGTATACAAGGTCCACCTTATGTAATCTTTGAAGTTGCACCTCATGTGCTTGGATTTGGCTCTCTTACTTTACAAAATGTGCATTTTGGCCCTCTCAACTATTCTTTTGGATGCCAGCTCTCCAATATAGTCCAAGATGGTCTTGAATGCTCCGAAACTCATGAAATATCATCTCGAACCTTTTTTTGTGCTCATTTGACTTCTTTCCGCACCTCTGGATGTCACACCTGCCAGATATGAGAATTGCAAGTAAAGTGCATAAAAGTAATGATAATGATGCGTAAATGATGCATTTACCATCTAAAACATCACAGGAAAGTGTGTGTGTTTGCACACAGATCACGCCCCCAAACCCAAACTATTGCTAGTCCCTAGAAACACACACATCTAGAATCTTTAATTACTCATTTCCCCTATGTCTTCTTAAGTCAATTCATGATTCGGGATCGCATGTTAATAAAGATTCACATGATCAATCAAATTTTAGAACTATGTTCTCAATGAAGTAAAAAGAGGGTCACTCCCTAAGTGTTTATCTCTCATCAAAAAGGGTAGTGAATGTGTGCATGTGATCTTGTCTAACATCTTCAATCCATAAGCTTGCTAACAAACTGAGACTCCTCCACAAATTGTCCCAAGGGACGTTGTATGCTTCTTCGATCAGATGGTCTTTACAATGGTTGTAATGAGGCCAAGTTTGGTGTGAGAGTGATTCTGTTGGAGGCTTTTTATATGAGTGGAGCTTAAGACTTACACGAACATGTAAGTTGGGCACTAAAGTCTATAGACTAAAACCCAAAACCCACTCGCTCTTTTGTAACTCTCACTCACCTTTTTAGTGCTTTTGCACGTAATTTCAACCTCTTAATTTTGTTTTGTCATCCTTGGATCTAACTTTATACACAAGTGCATTTTTCTTGAAATTTCCACTATCCACTTTTTTCATATTTTTCTTTTCATACTTGGTGCATTTCTTTTCTAATTACAACACTAGCACATATTTACTTACTATCCAAGGATGCTCTTTTTCACTCTCTCATAGCTCAATGAATGTAGATATACTCCCCCAAACCTAAATTATACACACATCCTACAAGTTTAGCACCTAAAGCCCACCAAGCATGCACATGAAGTACAAGGATGAAAGGATGCTATTAGTGAATGGATTAGCATAAGATGTGGTTATAAGAATGAAGAGGCTTAAGGCTCAACGGGGGTAATCTAGCGGAATTAATGTTCAGGTTGGCTATTTTTAGTCAAGTGGCTCATTCCTAATTTTTCCATCATCTTCCTGATTATTCATACAACATATGTGAATTTGAATGGTTCAAGCAAGCAAGTTCTAGCTAATACATTAGACAAGATGCTCTCAACAAATAATAATTCACTCTCATTTTGGAAAATTTTAATTTTTTTCCCAAACACCTCAACGGGTAAAAAGTCTCCATCTAAAATACTGAGAACAAAATTTTACCACTAAATTGATTATATGCTTTGAAATTAACATAGGTCCCAAACATCAACCAACTAATCAAAACATAAAGATCATGCATCATTAAAGACAATGTAAAAGTGGCATGGATC